>VWYP01007435.1:104570-125673 GCA_013400435.1 Pycnonotus jocosus | reverse complement strand
GGCAAAGGTGTAAATATCTGCAGCCAGTAACAAATGGTTTGTACTGCCAGCGGCTGGAGGAATGTAAAGCAAGGAACTCTACAAACCCTTGCTCTGCAGCACTCCACCAAGAACAGGAAAAGTTACTGAAGAGAGTAGAAAAGTGTTTAGAGAGTTTCTGATGCTCAGTTGTCTTCAGAAATGAGTAGTGAACATTTCTGCAGACATCTAATGCTGCAGTATATCCCAGAAGATTAATTTGCCATAATTAAACACGGTGTATTTAATGTGCTGCTGAGTGTGAGGGATAGGATGGGTGCACTCTTTAGAGCTGCTGAAACATGAAGCATCCGAGGTCAAATGTTGACATGTACGGTTTAACTGAGGACTAGAAATGCTGGTGGAAAACACATCATTTTCAGCAGTGGCATGACAGCTGAAAATATCCATGTTGTTGTCTTTTTAAAAATTATTTTACTTATTTATAGTGTGGGATTTCCAAGTCCATCATCATTAAGTTTCCATTTGCACAGCATTCTGCCCAATGTTTCTAGATTTTTTTAATGCACCTCTATATTGGGCTGAAACAAAGTTCTACAGGAGTGTCCAATTTCTTTCAATTATCTGCAGTATGATGCCAGATTTGTTATGTGCCACCTCATTCCATTTACTGCTATTTACTGTCCTCCAGCTGTCAGCATCAATGTTTATTTTCTACCTGCTTGCTGCCAAGTTACATTTCTAGAGTTGTTATGCATCTACATTTCACCCACAGTGCTCTTTTCATCATTATTTGTAGCACCATCTATAAACATGAAATCCAACCTTCAAATGTCATGCAGTTATCCACAAAAGGGTGCCCAAAACACTGAATGCAGGGTTCTCCACTCATCTCCTCAAACTGTGATTTGATTTAGTTGGAGGTGTCATGCAAATAAGATCCAAGTACACTCTGCAATTAACATGCAAAAGGAAACATTTAGTCTGTTCCCTCAACCAGGCTACAGCAGTAAACACGATTGTCACCCACAGGATGTTGTTTTGTCCCTCTCCTTCCTCAAAGAGAGTTGAACTTGTAGTATCCCCAAAATAAACAACCACTCAACAACCCACTGTCATAATATTTACTTGTTTAATGCTTTAAAACATCAGCATGCCGTGCTTAGGATGCTGAAAGCAATTCAGAACATTAAACAATAGCAAACCACTGCTTCCTTCGAGCAAAACCCCCCAAAAATAATAATCCGTTAACAAAAACGTAATTTCCATGTGTTCTGTTGCAAATTGCACTCAGACAACAGAGGCGAGAAAGCCTCACAGAGCTCAGATTTTGCCTCCTACCTGTTTCATTAAGGCTTGAAATTTATCATGGATTAATTAACCATTAAAACAAGCAAAGTAGCCCAGGCCTTGAGCCTAATTCAGACATAGACAGGTGTGCTCTAAAATAGCCTTCCAGAGCACTGGAGAACACAACAGGATGGAGCTGCAGGGAGCGCTCCTGACAGGAACTGGCAGCACAGGAAAAAGCAGACACGGATCTGGACAAACAATTCCTCACTCATTCCTGTGTGAAATCGACTCAAATGGTCTTTCACAATTGAAGGAAATATTTTTCTTCCCTTAATACTTGTTATCCTTTATGAAGACATTATTTCCATCAGCAGTGCTTGAATTGTCTGTGTCTGACACATTAATATATCTGCAAAGGTCAGAGCAGGCCTGGCTACAAGGGGGATTTCTTGTACACAGGAGCACGAAAAATAAAACCAGACTATTTCAATTTGGAGTGCATGACAGCAGGGAACAGCACAGCAGCTTCTGCGTGAGTTTTGGGAACAGAATTCCTTACCAACACCATTATTCATTAACTTCAATTCATATTTAAAGAGGTTGTGTCTATCTGACCCCAAGGTCGCATTGCTTCAGGAGGCTGATATCCACACAGCTTGGGAATATCTGTGAGAACTGATGTAATAAAGGAGAGGGGGAAAAAAAAGACTGAAAGATGAAAATACAGCTCAAAGACCAAACAAAATTAATCAGTGTGGTTTTTTCCCCCTATCTTCTATTTGAAATACCATCCCACTGCTCTGATATCACACACATTTAACGCCAGTATTACAGATTTTGTAACTCTGGAGAAAGGAAATACATATTTGAGTCAAAACTGAAATTAAACTAAGCCTACTTCATTTTTTTTCCCTACTTTCAAATCTTCATTGTTATCCCCACAGTAAACACTTCTTCCAAACATAAGACTCTTAGTTTGTTTGAGGTATCTAGCATGGTAAGAAGCTTTTTCTGACACTTTATATCAATAAAAATCTGATAATGCATCACATTTAAACTATCTCTGTCTGCTTTAGTTTGAAGGTGATCCTGTTAGACTAATTTTGTCTTGGAAAAACAGTGACATTCTTTAGGCAAAGCTTTTGATCAACAGCTTAATGTAGACAATAGCCACATGAAGGGAAAATTCAAAGTATTCCAGTGTGCTGCTAGCACTCCTGAAAGCACTGCGGACAATTTACTGATTATGGATCTGGAAGACTGCTCCTGTGAGGGAATACTACTCCTAGCTTCTATGAGGATTATTATTCTAAAGCTTTTATAGGCCAAATGATAAGGTAAACTACAGAAACATAGTGAGAAGTTTATTATATTCATCATAACAGATGCATTTATTTGTACTGTTAAGGAATATAATAGGGGTTTATAGTACTTCTGTAATTTTGGCATTCCTCCCCCCTGGAGCACATGTTAATGTTTTAATTGTCTAATTTAGAAGTTATATTGATTAATAGTTGCTGTCTTGCTTCTGTAAAAGGACAAGTTTTCCTGATTGTAATCCAGCAGTGAATGCAAGTGATGATTTTATACACAATACACATGGCTTCAGTTCTGAAACACCTCTGTCAGTGCAGTGCGACCACTCACTTTAAACTCCAAAAATTCACATGAGCAAAGGTTTAATACTATGCTACAGTAGGTTAGAGAGCACAATTTTATCAGCACAGAGACAATGTTTAATCCTACCTTCTAATTATGATCTTAACCCCAACAATTTGAGAACAATGGGGCCCACAGAGCTCTGCCAGGAGCTGTCACTCCCCACATTGGGTGACAGTAAATTTTCTCCATTGCAGTCTTTGGCAGGCTGTGAAACAGGGATAGATGGTGCTTACATAGCACTTAAATTTGCAGTCACAGATATCAAAGTATTTATATAACTGCCACAAAATGTGATTGGAAAGAGAAGAAAAAAGAAAGTAGGAAAAGTTGATAGACATTAATACATAACATGAAGATTATCAGAGAATAGATTTTATTTGATGGATATGGTAGTGTTTTAGATTTGGAAACTGAGCTCACTGTATTATCATACCTGATAAGCTGAAAGACATGTACCCAGATTTGTCTTATGTTTGACTTACACAAAAGAACAGTTTCTCCTGTGGAAATACTATAGCTACCAATTTTGTTGTTATTTATTTCATTGTTTCTTAATATTATATCATTACTATTGTCTTTTATTATTTGTTTTTTATCTGAACTAAAATATGTTGTGACTGAATCAACAGATTCATCATAAGCTTTTTTTGGACAGCATTCTTTCAGTATTCATAACTTCTCTTCAGGAATGGACGTAGCAGATCATCATCATTAACTATTGGGGGCTTTTATATAGAGAAGCACTTTGCTTAGACAAAGTGATTCCTAAAATGCCCCAAACAAAGCATCACCTTTAGGGTAACTGCATTTGTTCTCTCTAGGGGGACTAAGCCAGGAGAGGGAAAAGAGGAGGGAAGGAACCATCCAGGGAAGTCTCAACCTTTACACATTTCTGACTCTTCTGTGACTTTACTAGACTTAAAAACCAGCTGAAATCTCAGCTGAGTGCTGAAATTCCTCCCTAAGGCCCCATAAAGGTTGGCCAATATGTGCTCAAATTTAATAGAAGATATTGTCTCCTGTCACTGAGAAACCGAGCTATTGCCCCACACACTCACCCACACACATCTCCTCAAAAAAACCCTAGAAAACCAACCAAATCCAAAAAACAGCAATAGAAACAAAATGCCTTTTATATTATAACAGTGTCCTCCTAAAGGAAAAAAATTATGGAATCAAATTTGAACATGCCAAAATGATGATTTATTTTGTATAGAAGCTAGAATTCCATGGGGAAAATAAAGATTTCCTGTAGTACATTACATAAATTAAATATTACTTTAAACACCAGCCATCATCACCCATAAACAAAGAAACAAAGCAACTTTTGTAATTTGATTGGTCCCTCAAGGGTACAAAACAGAATGGTTTCAGTCTATTACATGTTCCTTAGTAATTACATACATTATTTTCATTAATCTTTCTTTTCACTCCTAAATTTGCTACCAAAATTTTCAAGCTTGAGGGTTTGAGTGCAATCTCTCTGTTTTGGAAATATATCTTGATGAGGGTGAATATCCCTCAATTATCTGTCCAAGCTACAAGAAATGACAATTTGAAGACAATACTGATTTTTCCAAATTTCTGTGGTGGCAAGACTGAAATGAAGAATTTGAGGTCAGTCTCCCACACTTCATTCTCCCCTGAAAGTTATCTTTTTAAAGAAAAAGTAGAATATTAAAGTACAAAGAGCAATACTTTTAGTAGAGTGTACCTTACCCCAAGTTCATCTCCACTACTGTAATAACCTGTGTTGCATTTCACACCTCTCTGCTGGGCAGGTTCAGTCCTTGTGCAGTTGTGTGCTCTATTTCAGAGCATCAGAAGAATGAAAAAAAAAAAATCTACAGGTCATTCCATCCAGTAGGAAAAGAGATCATAAGCATGTGATTTTATATGTAAACTAAATGCATTTGTTTATAGATGTAAACATTCTATTGGGGGGGGAGGGTCCCTGAAAGGTATGTGTGTACTTCTGTAAAATCAAACCTGACTTTGAAGAGCTTTGAAACTCCTCTGTTGCCAGCCTCCAGTGCTCTGATAGAAACTGTGGAGAACTCAATAGTCACAAATATTTGCATATGCACAGCTCTATACCTCTCTGCAAGTGAATTTCTCCTGTGGAACTCAGCCTATACATTTCCTTCCACACACAAATCAGATCTATAACTTTATAAAGATTTTTCCATTTCCTGTTCTCACAACAGGTGACATGAGAAATTAGTTCCACGGCAGATGAGCACCCTGGCAGCACTTTGATTTGTCACAATAAATAAGACTCCTCTGGAGCCTAATATATTAAGTAGGTGTCAGTACTGACAAAAAGAGTTAAAGAGCTCCCTCCAGAACAGTAGAGAGTATTTGCATGTTTGGACACCTTTTTGCCAGTTACAGAGTTTTTTTCAAGCTTCTAAATGGAGATTTGAATCAGTTAATATTTTCTGGTAGAAGAGTTTAAGTCATTATGTTGTTTTTAAAAACTATTTGAACAAGGAATAGCAAACAAGGATTAGGGTGTATATGCTGACTTTAATATGCTTAGGATTACATTGGAATGATTGGGAAAAATGTACCTGCCATCCACACAAAGTTGAAATTCTTCCCCTCATCCTACCCCTTTCCCAGTGTGGCATGTGGATTATTCTGTAATTTATTTATTCACACATGTTTGTATATCCTACAACATTGTTTTTGAAGTGAAAGATGATTTTGGAATCCTTTGTCATCCTGGCAAAGCCTGCACTTGCAGGAGTCAACAGATCCCTACAATCAGCCATCAAAAGCACTTTCCAAGAACTGAAAGGAATCACCTGCTAAATATTGTTCTGAAATTCCCAGTATTTGTTTTTCTGAATTGTAGAGCTCTTTGAATTTGCCATTAAACTAAGAAATGCAGTTTCCCTCCTGTCTGATCTAATTACAAAACAACAGTTTGGTGCCCCTTGCAACATGAGCAGAACCACATGGACAGTGTGCTGTGTGTGCTCATGTCCACATTGGCTTAATTCAGGGTGCTGTGCACTGAAACCATGGCCATGCCTCATGCAGGCTCCTCCCTTGTCTGAGCAGCAAGCAACAATGTAGAAGAAATCAATTTAAAAGCTCAAAGTTTGGAAGCTAACGCCAACAAAGTGCAGGAATGTGTGAGGGCTTTTTCCTCATTGCTAGAAATTTCACTACAGACTAAGAATCAGGAACATTACCTGAACCTGCTTTGAAGAGAAAGAGTTGCCTAATTGACTGAAGTCCTAGAAAACAGGTTCTTCATGCAAAATGCTATAGTCTGCCTGCATCTGTTGGGCCAGCCCTGCTGTACCCTGGTGGGAAACCATCTGCAGTGAAAGAACTGTAGGTGATTCTGTGTGCTGAGCAGAGATCACACACTGCTGGCCTTGCTGCATCATCATTTTCTGTAGTGGGTTGGGCAGGATAAAAAACAGGAAAACACATTTGCTGGTAGCATTTATATTGTAGTAAGACAGACTGAGGCTATGTAGGGATGTTTCTTACATGTGGTCAGCTGTATTAATGATAATTTTAAACTGAAGTACTTGGCAAACAAATGGAGAAGTGCAAGAGATATAAAAGTCCTTTGGTTCATGGATAAAACAAGTGTTTACAGGAAGGCATTTGATCAAGGATGAGGTTTTTAGAAGAGGATTAAGACAACTCAAGAACTGGGTGGGGAACAATCCGAGTAGTAGCAGGTTGTGAAAATGCAAGAACACAATTTATTCTGCACAGAGTGAGACAGGATTTTCAAGAGAGAAAAAAATGAAATCGTATGATTAATACAGCATGGAGAACATATTCACAAGAGTCAAATTAAGATTGCACTGATACAGTTCAATGTTTTAATGTTTATTCACAGAAACATCATACTACTTTTATAATGGAAAAGTGAAAGAAAGAAGATTGCAGAGAATAATTGTCACCCTTGTTGTGATGTATATATATATATATATCACTGAATTGTTATGCATGGTTTACTATTCCAAGGGAGGACTATTTCTATAATATAATTGTTTTCTTAAATACATAGGTGAGAGAACTTTAGCAGGTGTTCTAGCTATTCTTATAAATGGGTGAAATGAGTTGTTAGAGTGTGAGCTGGGACTAGGCAGAGGATAGTTCATTCCAATATTATATACTGCAAAAAGCAGCCCTATGTCTCCCAATATACTCACAGTTCCCCAAAATTACATAAACTTGATTAGTTTTCATTTTTTGGTAATATCTGTAATTTTGCTTCTCTTTTTTCTTATTTCTTTGTCTGATAGAGAAGAGGAGAAATGGAGAATGATCCAAAAAACATAAATAATTTAAGTAAAAATTGTGTTTTGCTACAAGTTTTCAAAATAAAGTGAAACATTTTTTGCAATAAAAAAAATCCATAAATATTTATTATCCAAAAAACATAAAAAAGCTTGACCAGTTCAAGTTATAACTGGTTTTCTTAAATAATGGTGCACAACAAACATGTCAAGTAACAAGAGAACACTGTATTATTTATCACTCAGATGCTTTCACAGCTGGAGATAGCAAGGCAGTGAGTAGTAGCAAAAATTGAGCTGTCAGAAATAAGTTGTGTCAGACCAGCCTGATTTCCTTTAAAATTCTTTACTGGCCTAGAGACTTTGTGAATGGGGAAGAAGTAGAAGACTCAGACCTTGTGACTTTTATCTGGTGTGTCCCAGAGGTCATCCTCATGAAAAAGATGGGTAACCTTGGACTAGATTATAGCAGAGGGAGGCACAAAGTGTGCAAGAGACCCTGACAGGGAATGCAAGAACACATGTGGCTTCTACATCCATGTGGATGGGACAACTGCAAAAGGAAATGTTCAGGTGAGGTAACCAAAATCCTTCTTAGTAAGGACAAAGATCTGATTCTGCCTCTTGTAAAGTTTGTGGTCTCCACACAAATCAAAGTTTTGATCCATTCCTATCAAGGATGCCAGAGGTCCTTCTAAAGCTCATTCTGAGTGAAAGGGACAGCTCAAGGTTCTCTCAGTCTATTTTTCATCACAGGCTTGGTGATGTTCTGAAAGTTACACACGTGCTGGTGACACATGAAATGAGCTGCAGTTGAATGATGACTTCCAGAAGTGGGTTTAAACATATGTGTGAAAACACACCAGGATCAGGCAAAAAATTGTTATATTTAAAAAGCATTTAAAAATGTGCAAACATTTCAAATATATGTTCGATAGAAAAGTTTAAAAGCATGATCATGCTCTCTCCTCTGATTTTGAAACTCTGTCCTCTGTTGAGGGGATCATACAGAAGTAGGATTCAAAGCTAGCAGAGAACTTGTCATTGTACTTCCCCCTCACCAGAAAGTCAAAGCTCAAAACCAAAATTCCTGCAACCTGTAGAGCAGGATGAGAGGATGGATTCAAGCCAACAGAAGCAACTTTGGAGAATTTTGTTTCCCTGTGTTTCTACCGTTCTTGTAAAAACTAAAATGATCTTATATCACAGGAATGTTTTGTCAGTGAATGGATCAGGGGCAGTCTAATAGAAGGGGGAGCTTCTGTTTGTGCACACACATCTCAGCAATCAGCAGTGATGGGAGAGCAAATACAGAAACGTTCAGGGCACTTAAAGGAGAGCTGAGATATGATAGGTTCTTAAATTGTGACTGACTCTGGCAGGGTATTTTTAAGCAAGATTTCAGCCAGTGTCTGAAAAAGTGCATATCAAGCAGCCTTGAGCTTTTAATTTAATTTATATCAACCAGCTTACTTGGAGTTTTCAAATTGATTCACCACCACTGTTTGAACATTCTGTGACAGGAGCAATGCATATTGAAGTAGCTAAAGTTCTCCTTTCAGCATGCCTAATTAACTGTATTTCTGTCACAGGGAGTTGCAAAATATTAGAATATAGATGCATTCTGGATAGCAGACAGCAAATTTTAACAGTTGTGACTGAGTAAAATTCATGATTTGGCTATGATGCCATTGAGCATCTTCCCTTTTCATGATAGTATATTCAAGTGTCATTTTTCAATAAGGTCAATGAAATGATAAAAAGTTCTCAATTCTCATAAGTACATGTGGTCATGTTCGTACCTAAATTTAAAAAAAAGAGCACAGTAGTCTTAAAAATACTGAGAGGATTCAAAACCATCAAATCAGTGATGTCATCAGGAAAATTCAGGTTGCAGATAACAGCTGAATGGTGAATACAGAAAATCTCAGCAAATATTATGTATGAGACTGTTGCTTGAGCATTTTGGAAAAATAAACATATTTATAACAATCTGGAAATCACCTGCATGGGAGTTAAGCATTCAGAATAACACACTTGCTCTGAATAATTTATCCAGTTCCAATATTTACTCTTACATACTCTAGAATTGAATTACTTATATCTAAGCAACCATAATTGGAAGAGTATTTAAATTCTATTTTCTGCCACAGGTTTCTCTGTGACCTTGAGCAAGCTGTACAGATTTGTTTTGTGCATTTATCCTGCTTTCCCAATTCAGCAATGAAGGAACTGACAGGACTGTGAGGATGGAAAATTTCCTGATACACAGAAGTAATGTTCCAAGCAACAAGGGCACCTAAGAAACCTGTAGAGAGCCCTTTGGAGAGGAACTTGCTCCATGGAGTTGCTATTTAGGTCTGGATAAGCAGGATGGTGCTGAACCATGATCCAATGGCCATGATCAGTGTTGCAACCTTGTGTTTCTCCCCTTGCATTTCAGCCTTTGTTTCAACCTGTCGTAGCTATGAAGTTTCTTCAAGAAAAGAGAGACAAGATTGAAATCCTTGAGGCCTCCATATCTGAAAAGAGTCTTTGGTTTGTAAGAGAAACAAAATGCATCCAAAAATCATGAGAAAAGTATCAGAATAGCCACAGGCTGCAAATAAGGCCAGCCCCACTTAAAACAGCACTGGCAGGAAGAGTTAAACAGGCTCACTTCCCATTTTCTCTGTTCCTGCACACTTCACTTGGGCTGCAAGGAAATCAGAGCTGTGACAGATCATTTATATTAATACAATGCACCTGCCAAATTATTTATACACCATAAGCATCAGTCTGGAGAAAGTGCACTCTGGGAACTCCATTGGTAGAGAAGAAAGGCTTCACTGGGAGGAAGGCATGTTAAAATAGTGCAGGATTTTGATCTCAGATATACTCTGGTAAATAGAGAGTGATGCCATTGAAGCCTGTAGACTTAGTTTGGATTCACACCAGTGAATGTGATTGACAGGAGAAAGTGTAAAATTGCAGCACAAGGTGATAAGTCACTGACAAGAAAATTGGAAAGAGAAATACAAGTTAGTGTTGGATTGATCTACTATTCTGTGTGTTTCTCCTAGAATAACTGAGCTTCCCTACCAGGCTTCTTTGACTATAATCAGTTATTTTCTAATCTCTAGGTGTACATTAATTTTAAAGTAAGAAAAGCTAAAAAAAAATCTACAGTTTAAAAGAGCGTGTCTTCACAAGTACTAAAGAAGCAGAAATATTTGGTAAACACTGATTGGTTCCTCTAATACTCAGTTTTATTATTAAACAGCTTTTATATCATGTGCCTTGCTTTAGAGGGAGTTCACATATCCAAATGTCAGTTCTTACTAGCAAAGCACTTTAGATCTGCTCCAAACAAGATCCTTCAAAATTTATATCTTAATCTCAGCTATTTTGAAATAAAGTGTGCTCATATTTGGTTCCTTAAAGAGAGAAGTTTTCAGTGCTGACACAAAGAGGGATTTAGGAGAAGCTGTATGCTTTATTCAGCATTGAACATCTAATTTACTGTGTTTGATCTGTAGGTCATTAAAGTTTATTGATTTTTTTTTTCCCATCTGATTGCACTGACTTCAGCTCAGGCCCCATTGCCTATGATTTCATAGGATCACCTGCTAATGCAGGATCCAACTTCCTCCCTCTTAAATCAACCTGCACATGTAATTCCCAGTCAGCATTATTCCTTCAGCTTCCTCTCTTTGAGTTGTGCTATATGAAAGTATGTGTACCCTCAAACTAGAAGGAGAACTTAACATTAATCAGTATGAAAAGCTATTAAATAGAAATTAATTAACAAGTCAAAGACCAATTTTTTCCAACCCAACGATCTCCCTTTTTTCCAAACTGACTCTGCATAACAGAAAATAATCTTGCACATTAATAAATTCAGAGAGGCTGACAACACAGCACACAGCTCTCCAGGATGCACATCTTCAATGACTACAGAGGTGTTAGCATCCCCTTCCTGAGCAGAAACTGGTAGGCATACACAGTTTATAAGAAATAAATAACACAAACAAGATATTGACTCTTCTATTTTCAGAAGAGGGGAAGCAAGCATGAAAAATGTTCCTGTAATAGCCATGTCTTCAAAGGTATTATTTATCAGTTATCTACCTACTCAAATCAAAGGAAACACTTTGTAAGTGTTGCTTACTTCGCCAGTAAGTTTTGTTTTATACCCATTTTACTTTACCCTCTTCAAAATGTGGCCTGTGATCTCTGATTAAAATATTCCAACCAAACAATCTACCACACCCTCAATGAAATTTCGTCAAAATACAATATTGCTTAAGGGATGAACTGGAAAGGTTATTGTCATTTTTTTTTTCACTGAAGTTTTATGCTGAGAGACTTGCTAAAAAATTCCAAGTTGTGTTGTGGAAAAATATCAAAAATAACAGGAAAGAGCATACACCCCAAAGGACCTGGTAAATTGTGAACTCTTAGCTGATAAGATCCAGAACTCACCCAAAAAGACTAAAGGAGGACATCAAAAGGATAATCATAACACAGAGGTAGGGGAAGAGCACTAGGATTTGCACCTGAGAGGTCAGAAGAGGAAAACAAGAATTGAACCTGAGACAAAATACAATAATATGAGCAGAGGTTGGGAAAAAGGAAAAACCACAAGAAACTGTGGGAAGTGTATGCTCAGCTGAGGCAACTGATGGACCCTTAGGAATGGGTGGGTGACCCCTGAAAGGTCCTGCAAGGCACCAAAGCACCAGAGCTGCACATGGAGAGGGCACCCAGAGCTGCTGGGCCAGGGCTACAGGAAATCCACACTGCCCTCAGCTCCAGGAGGAGACACTGCTGGGGCCAATCCTACTTTTTCTTAGAGAGGATGAATGAAAATCAAAATACTTTTGAAAATCTACCCACAGAACAAGAAATATTCTCTATAACAACAATGGGAGAACATTACATTTGTGTGTTGTGAAAAGAGTTTAGTCTCTATTATGTATATTATAATTTTACTCCTGTTTCCCTGCATTCTTTTCTTGGCCTCATGATCAACTTTAAGATGTTTCCTTAACAAAGCAAAGGCACTTGAAGTACTTTGAACTGTGGCTGCTTAAAAATCAGATGTCCTTGCACAGAATAGGATTTACATATTTATAGATTTATTCCCATACAGTTATTTTAAACTAAGACACAGCTAACACTTTCTGTTATAGTCAGAGCTGAACAATTAAATCGATTGGGGGAAGGAGATGCGGTATTTTTCTGACTTCCGTATTATTCATGGAAAAATTCCCAGGTTAAACAGATTGGTAGATCCTCAGTCCTTATTCAGCTGTAAAGCCATCAACTATTTTAGATTTCCAGAAGGACTAGAGCAAGCAGAAGGTTGTCTCTGTTTTTCAGATGTCTAATAGTAGGTATTGATACTACTACCTTGTCTTGCCTCTGAGCCTAAACCACTACATCCTAAGTAAAGCATTATTTCATTCAGAAACCACTCACTCAGTCATCCCCTCCTTTTGTGATTTCATCCAGGATTTTGGAAGAGTGTTATTAGGTAAAAAAGTGACCCAGCACCTTCTGTCCCTGCCCCAGGAAAGGACAGAGGGTGGAACAGACATCAGTCAGAGGGGAAGGGGTGAGATGTTTCACAGGTCAAACCCCACAATTTCCTTGATTTGTGTTTGGAGTGGTGGCTGCAGGATGCAGCTGAGTTCCCAATGCAGACATTGCAGACACAGCTCCTTGAGCAGCCATTCCTATAGATTAGGTGTTGCTTATATGCTTTATATCTGAGACCAACAGTTATTGGTAAAAACAAATGGGTTAACTTTGAGTTTTAGAAGTTACTCCTTTAAGAGGGAATTCTCTACACAGGTATTTTTCAGTAAAACAACCAATGTTTATTTGATTCCTATTATTCTGCCTTCTGTACTAATACAAGAAACTCTGATATTGGGATTTTTTGAAAATAACAGATTTCTTTTGTAATTCAGATTTCTTTTGTAATTATACCATGTATTTCCCTGTCAGAAACAGATTGGTATGAAATGAAAGCAAGAAAAATGCTGGGAAATTAGCAGCTTTGTCTGTATTTGGACAAATTTTGATAAACTTAATAGCTCCATTGGGTCATTATAGTTTTAAACAGGAAAAAAATGCAGTCAGAGTAGCTTATCTGTGGGGGACATTAATTTTGGTTTAGAATTTGGGTTTATGATGGGTTTTTTTAATACAAAATAAGTCACCACCTAAATTTCACTATCAGGATAGTACCCAAACAGCTTTGCCTAATACAAAAACATTATTTGTGAGATAGAAGGCTGAACTAAACTATTTGATGAATGGTTTAGCATGTTCATTTTTGTATTCCAAATGCAACAGTACCCTCAATGAGTTCTAATTAAAATCTTACTGCAGCTTGATGAAATACTGCTTACTGAAATGAAACCCACATCAGCATGTTGGTTAATTTCTAATCATTTCCCCTGTAACAGTAAAATACAGTTTGCAGTCTCTTCACTTGCTAATCATGAGGGTGTCATTTTGCAGCCTCTGCTGTCTACTTCCAGAAATAATCAGTGTAAAAATTACTTGAAATTTAGCTACAAATTGTTGTCCAAAGACGAGCTCCAATCTGCTACTCTAAATTTAATTAAGTGCATATTCAGTTTCTGCTTCTTCCCCCCGTCACCATGACATTCCTGTTGCACGTTGGGAATGGTTTCAATAGATTTGAGTCCAAAAGTGAGGAATGGAGCTTGGTGTGAATGCCTGGGTGTCTGTGTGTGTGTGCCTGCTACATGAGCAGAGGAAGGGGAATTGTAACATCATCTCCCTTCCCTGCACCCCAGTAAAGATGCTCAGGAAGCAGCTGACACAAGAGGCATCAGTAACAATGTTCTACACCCTGAGAAGGATGAAACCAGAAAACTCATTGGAAATAGCCTAAGCACTACGCTAAAGAAATTATTTCTGCTTACCTACGGCAAATCAGAGGGGTGGAAACACTAACCAGTGTGTGGAGATTCAGCAGCAAGGGCAGAAGAAAGGCCTGGAGAGGTGCAGCTATTCTGATCACCCCAGTTTTTATTTTAAAACCCCTTCAATTTCTCGCAGCGTCAAAATGGTTTGTTTGTCTTTTAAAAGATTTTCTTCCCAGCATGTCTGCAAGACCTTGTGCCTCAGCTAGCAAAAGTGGCTTTCAAGCACCTAATGACTCAGGTCTTTCTTAACATTCATGGAAGTATAAAGGAACAATAGAAATAAATTGGTTTAACATGGTATTTTTTCTGTTACAGGCCCCAATCTGTGTGGTAAAACCTTCTTATCCAAAAAGATAATGGGATGCTTTCAATAAGGAGGAAAAGTAAAATTCTGCTTTCCACAAATAAGAGATCCACCTTGAGTGGTTCTGGAACTGAAGAGTGATATTTTGAGGACAGTGACCACACATGATTTTATGCTTCTAGCACTCTTTTTGTAAAAGGAAATGCTAAATCAAAGCTTTTTATGTAGTGTAAATAAATTGAAACTCTTTCTCCTTATATTTCTTGCTCAGTCCAAGCCTGCCTTGCTTGCCAAATTTTAAATACCTGTCACCATGAAGTATGTTCTGAGCCCTTGGCTGATGCTTTTACTCTAGTGAATAGAATTTTTTTGCCTACTTAGTAGATGCCAAACTGGAAAATTGTTAATAAATTTCTATTACTGTCAACTTCCTCTGGCTCCTTTTGTTTTAGCAAAATTGGATCTCAGAGGAGATACATATCTATTCCTCCTTCATGTCTCAATACTAATTAAGTAATATGGACTTAATTAAGTAAAAGGCAGGCTCTGCAGATATATAATGTATAAGTAGGCAGCACTGACCTCCCTCCCATGACTTATAGATTGCTGCCATGTAACATTTGCTGGATCAGTATCTCCATTTCCTACACTGTTCAGCACACCCCACTGCAAGGCTGGGAATGTTCTGGCCTGGCAGCAATTGCTTCCTACAGCAGCAGCAAGAAAGAGCTGCCACTGGAGAGGATACACACCATTCTCTTATTGAGGCTGCCATAATTCCCAGTGCAAACAAATAAACCTTCTGAGGCAGAAGTGATGCAAGCCTATCCTTCACCTGAATTCAGTCTGACTCTGAAGTAGTGCGTGGGAACAAGGCAGCTCAGGCAAGAGGTGAGGATTGAAACCTTGCCCTTCACTCAACCTTTTGGATATCTAAAGAACAGAGATATTATTGAGATCTGCTGATGACCTGTGTCATGTTAGCCTTGAGAACACGAGTGGCAGTAGGCTGGAAAGAGGCCCTTCCATTGTTAATACACATTTTAAGCATTTTTCCTGAGAAAATTTAGTGCCTGAATCACGATGAACAAGTCTAACAAAACAAAACTCTCTATTCCCTGTGCTGACAGAAAGTGTTGAGATGCAATTGATCCTGTTGGAAGCTTCCAACAAGAAATTGTAATAAGTGGCTGGATGACATGAGGGTGCTCCTGCTGTGTTGGCTTCAGGTTACTCTTAGATTTGCTGCAGTGCTCGTGTCCCACAACACTTCTCACACTTTTCTCTTGTGAGCTGAGAGGAAAGAACAAAGCTGCAAGCAGGATTACACTGATGCAAAGATTTCCAAAGTGGAACAAATGAAGACATTTAAAGCGTGTCTGAACTGCAGGAAGCACGGTGGAAACTCCTTGAAATGAGTCCCTTGTTTATTCTGGGCTGCAGGGAAGCCACAGCAGGCTTCAGACAGGTTCCTGTGCTGCAGACCCACCAGGCATCTCCCCTGCCATCTGCACTGGTCCTCAGAGAAATCACAGCACTGTCAAAAACTGTGAGATTCTGTCTACTTAACTTGGTTCAGGAGTGAAGTACTCACTCACCATTTGTGATCAACAGGATGGTAGTCCCCAGGGAGAGTGATTCTATATGTAGAGTGCATGGTTAAATACAGCCAAAGCACTAACTGGGGCTCATCAGTAATGTTATATTCATTATTAAACAGATCACAGAGTGTCTAAATACTTTTTTTTTATATATACATTTCCTAGTGTATAATTTAACTGTTTTGATTAACACCCCAGAGTTAAACTCTTATTAGCTACTTTAATTACTTTCATTTCACTTACAACACAGCTCATTAAAATGTTATTATTTTACTAGATATATTTACTATGGTAGGTACTGTAGTAACACTCTTCACTGCTCAACCAAAATAGTCACAGGCTGCACACTTAACCTCACTAAAAATACCATGTCTTATTTTTTCAATTTATGAGCAGCACATCACCAAAGGCTTTACCATTTAGTGGTTTCTAACCAGCACACCCACAATGCAGTTCACTGAACTCTTGAACTTATGTTTTCTCACCACACACTTCCAAAAGAGAACACCTCTCTGCACCATCAACACCTATAATACTACTAATTATTATATTGATAACCATACAATATGTAATACACCTTCATATAAAATTGCTTTTTAATAGAAGCTTAACTGAGAAACACACTCTAATATATATGCATTGCATGTTAGACACTTTAAATAACTTATGTATTTGTTTCTTTAATCTTCAAATCTAACACATAACATCAGACCTTCATTTGGTATAAAATATGTACAGGAGCATTCAACTAATAAAGCTGTGGTTGTATTCAATATCACAGAATCTGAACAAAACTCTTTTCAACTACACTTGGAAAAAATACCTTATATTTATATTATTTATATTTATATTTATATTTCCTTATATTTTTCTCCAGAATATCAACATGTGAGTATTCATAAAGAGAAAAATCAAGTCATAAATCAAGTCATGCAGCAAAGATGCAGATACACGTGACAGAACACACAGATGAATGAAAAGTGTATCATTACAGTGCTCAGGGCACTTCTCTACAGTAAAGAGAGGGGATTTGTGCTACCAGAGGGTTAAATTCTGCAGGGTTCAGAGCTTCCTGAAGATGACTTGACACAGACAGCTTTAAACATTCCAGTACCTTCATTGCATTCTTGATTTCCAAGAAGAGAATGAGCACAAAATGAGAGATTTATGGAGTTGTCATATTACTATAAAACCCAGATAATACAAAAATTCTGGGGAAGTAATTTTTCATCTCATGAATCCTAGTGTAATTATGAAGGAAGCTTCACTTGCATCTCTAAACTTTTCAAAAGAGCATGCACTCTGCTCAAGTTACAAGTGGGAAGCCTGTAAATACAAGCAGTGCATGTAACAGCTCTGAGCAGCTCTGGCCAGCTTGCACCTCTGGAGCCTCTGCAAGCTCATCACTGATTACTGCCTGCAGCTTTTCAGTGCCTCACTGCCTCCTTTTCCTCCTCTCTTACACTTTTGCACACCCAGACACTGCAAAAGGTAAAGGCTTTAAGGGATTGAATGGAAGTTTAGAGAAGGGATTAGTGTTAGTGGCATTGTGCTTCATTAAACTAATCTGGCACTGATCAGAGCCTGTCAAGCACTCTTAAAAGAGGTTTTGTTTGGGGTTTTTTTCAGATTGTGTGAAGAAAGATATGTTCCTACAACATTCTGTAAAGGACTTAGTTGTGCATATGTTATTCCTTGCCTCATTAAAACAGGGAGTCTCCTCTATTTTTATAGTTATTATATCAACAAGCCCTAATCTTTGAAGAACCAGTCCTGGATTTGGAAGCTAGCTGACCCTATAAGATCCAATGTAACCCAACCCTAAAAAGACATATATCAGAACATTGTGACCCTGAGAAACATTCATAAATAATGCATCTATGCTCAGACCTAAATGGTAATAAAGGCACAAGGCCTTAAAGGATTTCTGGTTTATTCTGCTCTAAGAATAGAACCAGTATGTGTTAGCACAGTGCTTAATCCAAAAAAGGACCAAAATGCAATTCAATTACAGAGGCTTATTGCCTGTTAGCATCCTGGGCCCTCCCCTGGTCCCCATTGGCTTGAATCAGGCTCCTGTAGAACATGAAAGGACCAGTCCAACCTTGCAGTTGTTAAAGGGAATTCCCCTCAGGGAAGCAGATAACAAAAAAAATCACATTGCTGCTTCTGGCCTGCTGGCAGGCAAGCTGATGGGACTTTCTCCTAAACAGATACCAAAACCAAACCCCACTCCATCAATAGGCACTTATTGATGACATTTCTGACAGCTGCTCTCCTTTAAAAGGCATCCCTGCAGCCTGGGATGGACACATAAAACTTTTCCAACCAATGTCAGCATGACAGTCTTCCACTGAATCCACTGAAATGAAGCAAATGAACATGTACTGGTATCCACATCCCTCTCCAAAATGAATAATTTAAAATCAGACATTCACTTGCCATTTAGACTATAACTTTATTTAAGGTATTTTTCCCCAAGGTAGCTATGACCAGAGTTTGGGCATTTCCACCTCTTGTGCACATCCCAGCGTGCAGGCAGTGAGGAAGAACACGCAGCAAATCTGCACAAACACTGGGGACAGGCAGCAGCCAGACTTTGAACGACCTCATGCTAGGATTTTCCACAAGGCTTAGGGAAGTCAGGGATTCACTTTCGCTGGGAACTCTGTGTCAGAGTCCTTTGAGCTTGTCCAGAGAGCTCAGCTTAAATTAAACAGAATGGTTGGGCATTAATCTTCTTGAGGTGGGGTTCCAGCAGTCCAGTTTGTTTCCACAGGCTGCCTGCTTAGCAAGTGGCTCCTTTGATCAAGGCCTGGGTTCCCAACAGGCATCTCAGTCTGTGTTTTCAGGGGCAGCAGGTCTCTATTAATAGCATTTGGGGCTTGTTTCAGTCCTGACTCTTTACAATACTGAGTTCTCTGGATTGGACATATTGGACTCTTGTAACAAAAATCACTAAAAATTTTCAAAGCCATATTACAAAATCTGCTTCAGTTAAGGGAAAGACAAAGAACTGTTCTAATGGTTCAAACCTCTGCTAGTTTAATCACGTTTTTCACTAAGTGAAACAGTGAAAAGATGCCTTTTATGCTCCATTTTCGCATACTGGAGATTTTTTTTTACACCAGCAAATTACATATCTCATAGTCAGAAAAAAGTCATCCCGGATTTAATGTTAACCAAAATGAAATACTAAGAAGTCTCCACACCAGACAGAACTATGGCTCCTCACAGCTTACTCCACCCTGTTGCAGCCTCTCTTGGCTGATGCTAACAGAAAAACAGAAGGGGGCTGGCAGAGATTTTCCCTTGCCTTTAGATGGGTCAGATTTATATCAAGTTGATGGAGAAGGCACAACTGACACTCAAGAAGCCTCCAAGCATTAGCACTTTATTGCTCTTCAGTACAGCCTTTTATCCCCTTCACCTGCCATGCATTTCCCCTGTGTGCCCTCTGTGCCCTCCTGTGTTGGTCTCTAACCCCAGCACTCCAGGGTTCCTCACCCTCAATACTCCTCACCTGTCCTACACAGCCCCATTCCCCACCCCACAGACTGTGCCCACACCTGGGGCTGTCCCTGCACACTGGGAGATGAAAGGGCCCCGTGACAGACCGAGCACTGCTGTGTGACAGAGGGTGAGAAACTGTTCCAGGGGACTGTGAAAGGGGGGAGAAAAAGGGGAATGGAAGGGTGGATGTGTTTGGGAAGTTACAGGTGATAGCTAAGAAAGAATAAGCACAAGCAGAGGAAGCTGGAATCCAGGAGCAGGGGAAATGTGAGTGGTGGGGGCTGTGCCAGCAGCGTGGTTAAAGGAATGGGTGTGCCAACAGCAAAAGGGGTAGTGGCATCTCAGGGGATGAAGTGGTTCAATGCCTCGAGGAAGGAAGGAAGGCAAAGAAAGAAAAACCATTCTAGATGGGTGTGTAAGTGAAGGACTTCCCATAAGACATGGAGGCTTGCAGAGCATTGAACAGATTGGAAAAATAGAGTGACTGGATGAATTATGGACTTGAAATTTTAAATTCTACTACTTCTGACAGCATGGTTTTATTTTGATAAAGGCTATGTAAATGACATTTTCTGCCTCAACAGATCTGCAAACAACTCTTGTTCTGTGTTACATTTGCTGACTTGAAGATGAACCCTCTCCAACCCCCCCCCACCCCAAGTTTTTCTTGTCTTTTTTTTTTTTTTAAAGGAGCATTTATTCTGTGTTTAAAAACCTAGTGTTCCCCATGCCAGGGAGGAGGAAGCAAAAGGCAGACTTTCATTTTTATTTCATATTGGTCTCATGACCTTACTAAGATTAAACTATATTTTGCTTTTAAGGACTCCTGTCAGACACAGTTCATGGAGAGATGAAGACTTTGCTGCGCTTTCAGTGCCCCCTTGGAAACTCCACAGAAATACTGATGTGCAGATTCATCCTGAGTTTCTGAACATGCCTGTCCTCAGGCCTTCTGTGGTGCACAGCATTGCTGCTGCAAGAGAGGGAAACAATCCCCAGACAGGCAGCAGAAGGTTTGTTCTTGTTACTGCCATCTGTGCAAGCCACTACACACAGCACAAACCAACCAAAAAGCACCCCCCATGTTCCACAGATGGCCTGCACTTACAACTTGCAGTTTAAGAACTGTGCTTGATACCTAAAGTCTAAAAACTTGCTTTTCTCCATGTCCTTTCAAGGGTCTCAGATCAAGAAGAACAATAGAAGTGGCTGATGATGTAAGGGTTAATAAAATTCTAAACAAAAATCGGGGGGGAAGGTGGAATGGGTGAGGTGAGGTACCCAAGACAACTGAGCCTTGGACACAGAGAGGAATGTAGTTTCATTATCTTAAGTCATTCACGTGTGACCTAGCTTGGCAAGTAAGTTTGGGTAGAAATGTATCTATAAACAGTATATCATTATTGTTTTAAATGAGAATCAGGGAAATTACATTTATAGAAATCTATGTTAATTATAGTATAGAGATTATAATAATTGCCTTCCAGAATCATAAGGAATGGTGGTGGGTCAGAAGGGGCGATTGGAGGG
>VWYP01007435.1:80196-104545 GCA_013400435.1 Pycnonotus jocosus | reverse complement strand
GATTTAATGTAATTTTATAAAAATCTCAAGCACCTGTAAGCTGGGGACACATGATTTGGGGACTGCTCCCCTGTGTCCCAGGCGCCCCAAATAAAGCACCACATATAATTGCCTCTGCGTGATTGTGTGTTTCTTTCCTCAGCCAACATGGCCATCACAGTTAAAATCAAGTTTCTCAGCAGACAATCTGGGCAGAACACCCAGATGTTGTATCAGCATTACCCATTCATAGTTACATTCCTATTAGAGATCCATTGGATCACAAAACATCAGTCCAGAGATAAGAGCACATTCTGTAGAAATGAGGTGTTGTGCTTGGGGGTTTGTTTGTTTGTTTGTTTGTTTCCTCAAAAAGAAATGATTTACCATTGTTTCCCCCAAAAGAACTGCTCCAGGTCACAATTTTTCCCTGGCAATTTAATCACTTCTGCACCCAGAGTGCAGCGTAGTCCATGTGAGAACACCAACAGCCAATTTACCCATCTTCTAAACACCATCCAAAATGAAAGATTTTTTCTTTTGGACATGGTGAACAGGATTAAATGATCTAGGTGGAAACACTGAGCAATTCCTGACTTGTTATTGAACATGGTAAGTCCCCATAATTCCTGCATAGTCCATATCTTTTCAGTTTTGTTGCTTATCAGAAATTTTTCTTATTTCAGTCACCAGCTGTTTCTTCTTTACTTTGGTGGTATTATAAAGAGCTGATTATTTGTTTACACTCATTACTTACATGTTTTAATGGAGAGGAGGAAGCCAAGAGTTTTAAATACTCAGCAGAATTCCCTTCTTTTATGAAAGAATACAAACACCAATTCTAAGAGTACTTTAGTCTTTTATCATCATTGCTGTGTTCTCATTTGATAATTCACATTTTTCCATTACTGTGCTATCATTGGCTTTGTAGTCAGCTTTAGTATGGAACACCATTTTTCCAGCTTTTTATTTAAAAATAAGATCTTAGAGGCCTGCTGTGCTGATCAGCAGTGAGAGTCCCCAGCAGATCCAGCAGCAGTGTCAGGATAATTTGGCAAAGCTCTCAGTTTTCCTCTTGCTAGTCTGTCTGTGCTTATTCCCAGGCACACATGACTGTGAAAATCCTGACAGGGATGAATGGATCTCCTCTGCTGTACTGTATTCACCCCACCTGATCTGACTGAGGGTTTTACCATGACTGGTGTCAGTAAAACTGATAAAGCAATTCAGAATAATTCCATCTGATGGTTTGCAAATAGATTCATCTAGGATTTGCAGACACATTTTTCCCAAGTATTTAACTCTAACCTTCTAATCTTGGGATTTTCCGGCATAGCACTAAGTCCTCAAACCCAATCAAATGAGGGTGATGTAAATTCTGACCCAATTAAAAGTATGAATGGGTAATAAAAAACAAAACAAACAAACCAAAACAAAACAAAAAAACAAAACACCACACACACACACACAACCCAAAACAACAAACAAACCAACCAACCACCCCCCCAAAAAAAAACCCAAAAAAACAAAAAAACACCCAACTAAATAACACTATACAATTTTGGTGGTAGTTCAAGCAAAAAAAACCCCAAAAGTGATTGAAATGTTGTTCTCCAAGGATCTATGTAAAAGTTAATGGAGGAGCGAGCAAAGGAAGATTTGTTCCAAGAAATGTGCACAGAAATGCTTGGTAACTTGCAAAACTCATGAAGGACACACAGGACAGAAGGATCCCATAATTTTGCTCTTATCTCTTGTACCAATTCTTGCTACATAAGCAAAATGTGCAGGAAATGTCTCTGCTGTACCTTGATAACTTCAATACACTTTAGTTATGGAGTTGGCAGTTTCAGTTCAGCTGAAAAGCTGAAAAGCAGAGTTTTTTAATATCAAATTCTCTCAAGAAGAGAGGTAGTTACTAAAGACATGAATTGTCTAAAATGCTCATTATTTTATCAGCAATATAAAATTAAAGCAACTGAGCATCCAGATGTGCCTCAATAATTTCATGCGAAAATTTACTGTGTAAGAACTGTCAAGTCAACAATCTCACTGTGGCTGGCAGGAAATTATTCCAAGGTCAACATGTTACATAAGCAATCATGAGAAAACTTATCTGAGACTAGGCAGCTCATGCTGACTCCCCATCATGGAACAAGCTCAATTTACCTTTCAGCCAAAGTCATGCTCTAGTTTCACTCAAGTTACAAGTCCTGTTTTAGCTCCCCTGAAGACTTTTTACAGTAAATGCACAAGAAAGGCACAATCTGAATTGGTTAATAAAATACTACCTACGATTACCTGTTTTCACCATACCTGGGGTAGGAAATAAGCTGATTTTGAAGTTAAATCCACCACTACCTGGTTTTTCTCAAGAGACATGGATAGGAAAGATGATCTAATTAATATTTCCCCTTTTGTCTCTGAAGTAATTTCACATTCAGCTTTATACTTCTATAAATTTCTTCATTATGACAAATGAAATATTAAGCTATAATTCAGCCTTAGCTTTTTTCAAGATTTGGCTTTCATTATGTTTTGAGAAACTTATTGCTCCAGCTTCACGTGTTCAAACATCTGAATTCCACTGCACTTCTGCTGCTTGGCTGGGTAAAGTGATGTTTACTCAAAAGGAGGCAACAATCCTTAAGTGAATAATGAATCCTACTAGCTACATGGGAATTGTTCTTGTCCCCATGAAAAATTTCTGTTGCATTAATAAAATACTGCATGAATGTTCATGATGAAGCAAGTAAAAAAAAATTAAGGATGTGGATAAGATGAAAAGGAAAAAATTATTTCTAAAAAATCCAAAACAACCCTTGCAAGCAGGTTTTTAACTTTTAATGTCAGTGCAGAACTCTGAACCCTCATGAAAGAAAAGGGTTAAAGTATATAAAAAGGTAAGGTGATAAGCAAACATTTATCTCCTGTGTATTCTTGTCATTTACCTTGGGATATAATAGTAGTAAAAAATCTTGAATAAATAAATAAAAGTTCTACAAACATTGTGTACAATCCAATGAATATGGAATATGAGTATACCCTATGTATATTTGAAATTATTTTCTCCTCTCATCTGTTTAAAGAAAAATCGACATTACATTTTATAATTCATGATAACAGAAGCATTATCAGTTCTGCTGCTAGCATGTAAGCATTTATGTATTTTTTAAAATGTTAGCTAAAAATAAAAAAATACTCAATAGTTCAATTACAGCTGCAGCTTAGAATAATTCATCCCAGTAATTTTTGTTATGTTGACTTAAAAGTTTATCCTTTTTTCTCCAGTGAAGAAGAAAATTCAGCTGAAATGTTTTCTCTCTCTACAATCCTTATTCTCATCCTGCCTTGGTTAGCTCCCTTTTTGTTATTAATAGCACCCAAGTGAAAATATGGGAGTTCTGTGGCTTGCCTTCTTAATAATGAATAAAGGTGATGCATTGTATGAAACTGCCTCAATAATTTAAAAGGTAATATCAAGAAAAGACTAACTCTAGTGGTCTGCAGAAAATATATTGCATTGAAAAATTATTTATAAGTTGCAGAGATGTTAAAATGCTAAATTTAAGTACAAAGTTCATAGTCTATTAGAAATATTAAAGTTTGAACACCAAGCATAGATATTCTCCTACTTGTTTTAAGCTGTAAATTATTTTCTATTCCTGTCCTTTTGTGTATGTATTTAGAGATGGAGTCATTTAGAGATAGAGACATTTTTTTGACAGGATGCCCTTTGACCTTCAATTCTACTTAGAGAAAGGCAAAAGAAAGGGATAGAGGAGTTCACTATAATCACTGCTTCTGGTTTTAAATGTGCAAGCTGCTGATATTCAGAAGATGGACAATCAATCCACTATAAAGCCACTTCTCTTTGATACTCAAAGTCTAAGTTATACAATAGATCACCTCTGATTATTATTATTATTATTATTATTATTATTGGTTTGGTTGTTTTGTTGGGGGTTTTTTTGTGTATAATTATACATTTATGCACAGGTTGAATTATGAAATTAGATAACACATGCACACTAATAAGAGCTGGCTTGCGCCTATTGTATTTCATGAAAGCTTCTCCAAAACCAAAAGTGAATAACATTTCCAATGGTCTCCCATCCTATGAGACTCAAATTCCAGCCAGGTAAAGAGATTAAATAAAAAGACAGTACAAAACTGTACATAATTCTGGCAGAGGAAATAGTAACTTGCAGAACATCACTTTGTCATCCAGCCAGAGAAAATGAACAGATTTAGACCAAGCACACAAGTTCAGACTGTAGAAATAATACTCTTAAGAAAGAGTTTCAAAATTATACCTAGGCACACACTTATTCAAACTTGGCCCTTTTAGGAAGAGTGATCAAAAAAGTAAGCAGTCCAGATTATACCTAGGCACACACTTACAAAAATAAAAACAAAACAAAACAAAACAAAACAACAAAAAAAAGGCAAACCAAAAAACATTGTTATTGCTCAATACATTGCTAAATAAATAAATGTAATGCTAAATACATTGTTTGTTGTAAAACATTTGACCAGATATACCAAAAGTGTTTTCTATTGTGGGCAGTCCCCCACTAATTGAAAAAGGATCTAAATACATTAACATATGGCAAAATTATCTAAATTTCAGTTCTATCATTGATTCTTTCCCTGCAGGAACAGGCAGTGCCTGTAAGGGGACGCAGGTATCTCATTCCTTTGCACACTGAACTTGTCTCAGAAGAGTAAAGCACAAGGAAACAGGGACACAGACACATACAGAGCAAAGATAGCTCAGATGAGCGGTGTGAACAGTTCAGCTTTTACACCAGCAGTGTCCCCTTTCCATGGGATATTTGGGACATTTGAGAATAACACTGTTGCTATGTTTACACTCTGCCACAAGTGGGCAACTGGTAGTGGCCAGGAATTGCCAAGTTGTTCTGGGGCAGCATAATTGTAAGTTGTGCATTTGTATTTGCAAGCAAAGTTCCAATATAGGCCACCATGAAGAAATGGTGGCACATATACATTATATGAATACAAATTTAGGTACCAGAGTCTAAAAGTAAAACCCTGCAGTTCTGAACCTTGGGGAGTCTAACATGCAACATGCACGGGTGTAGACTGCAACAAAGCCATTGTTATTGTACAAAGTCATCAAAACTGATTTTTTAGGATGATGCCAGTTCTGCAAAACTCAATGGACTGGCAAGAAGGCTTTGAGATCCTTTGTCCTGGTACTGATGACATGTAATTTTTTGACTTTGAAAAAAGCAACAATGGCATCATTTTAGTGTTACACTGTGATTATTTTCAGTTAAACCAAACAAACTCCAACAAACAAAAGCAGTAATAACAGCAACACATAATGTTTGCACCTCTTAAGAAAATACTGCCACGCTATGTTGTAAACAGTGATTTACATTATGTATTCAATAGTTAGATATGAGCATATCCTATATTTTGTAGTTAATTTTGTCAAATGAATGGTTTTGAATGTGCCAGCTTAACAATATTTGTCTCAAAAGCTTTCTCTTTCTTTACTTGGAGTTAATAGTCTTTGCACAGAGTCCATATATAGGAATTTCAATATAAATTCGGAATAGCCGTGTTATTGCAACAGTGGTCACCATAAAAATGTCATCATTTACATAAGAAACAGAATGATAGCACCATCCTTCTAACTAACTAACACCCCAATGCATCCAAAACCATATAAAGCTTAAAATAGTTCAGAAATAAAATAAAACTGGATTTACTTGACTCTTTAGATGGAAGGAATAATTTGATAAAATTTATATTTTTGGAGCCCTAACACTGAATTTAATCCTCCATTTCACACTTGGAAAGTGTAGTGTTTAACTGTAAAGTACATTTTAAAATGTTAAATCTGCTTCACTTTCCCCTTCAGTCGCCAAAACAATAATTGCAGTCTTTGATGCCAGGTTTGTTTTATTAGCTCATTTAGATAAGGGAACTTTTGGTCAGTGACTCAGAAGAATATTATCTTAAAACTTAGTGAAAAATTGTGCTACTTCAAAAGCACACTGAAACACAAAGATGCTGTTGAACCTTTTATCCTCACTGGCATCCTGTACAAATCAATTCACACAGTTCCCCAGCCCTGCCAGCTATTACTAAACTGATTTTTTTTTTTTTTCTAATGTGAATGTGTCAGAGTTCAATACTCTCTGACCAGAATATTTTGGCTATTCCACGCATGGAGGGGTTTATATTTAATATAAAATGTACTTATTTAAAAACAACACGTATTACAAAGGATTTCTGACTTAGCAGGTCACTAAATACACTATGGGATATATCATCATTTAGCAAAAAATTTGGAATAAATACTTCAATCCCAATAGCAATGTGATTTCCAGTGCCAGTCCCTGGATTATGGTGTCACTACGCTGGGAAAGAGCAGGGAGGTTACAGTCAGGTCAAGCCCTTGCTCTCTCTATAAAGCTTTTGCCAGTTCTTTAGAGTCCATACCCTTGTTGGGCTGAGCCAGCTGCCCAATCCTGCCTGGCTGGCCTGGCTGCCCCAGTGGCACATCCACCCTTTTGCTGAGCTCCAGGAGGAGCACTGACAGCAGGATTGGTACCATGGATCACCCTAAACAGAGGCAGTCCTGCCCGGCTGGCCTGGCTGCCCCAGGGGCACATCCACCCTTTTGCTGAGCTCCAGGAGGAGCACTGACAGCAGGATTGATGCCGTGGATCACCCTGAACAAAGGCAGTCCTGTCCAGCTGGCCTGGCTGCCCCAGGGGCACATCCACCCTTTTGCTGAGCTCCAGGAGGAGCACTGACAGCAGGATTGATGCCATGGATCACGCAGCCCCACCCCACTGGCCACACCCGAGTGTTGGTCCCAGACCTGCAGCAGTCCCTGCCACACAAACCCCTCCCTGTCTGCTCTCAGCCTGCTGTCCTGTTGGGGTCCTTGGTCAGTCCCAGAGGATCAATTTTGTGAAATACAAACCCTACCAGAACTGCCATGCAGGTATCTCTCCTTCCCATGAACTGCTATAGGAACACAAAAGATACTCAAGGGGTTACTCATTTTTTACTGTGATGTGTTTGTAGCTTTTCAAGCACCAAACCTGCATATGTTGTCACATGTCACAGATCCATTTAGGCTCCAGGAGCTGGACATGAAAAACTGCAAATGAAGCAGCTTCATGAAAAATGCTTCTACAGATAAGATACTGCAACTCCATGAAGGAAACAAGGAAGTCCAAGCCCACTGTTCAGCCAATTTTGGGGCTTAAGCAACATTTGAAATGATTTCTGTGTACATATGAAAGACAATTGCCCTGCAGTTGGGGATATCAATTATTCTTTGTTAGCTGCATCTTTCTTGGGGATTTTTCTCCAGCTGCAAATCCATTCTGCAGTACTTCATAGTCATTAACATTGGAAAATCCATCTAAGATCATCAAGTCCAGCTGTTAATACACACTACCATGGACTAAACCACATCCCCAAGAGCCACATTCACACAACTTTGAACACTTTGTGGGATGATGATTTCACCACTTCCCCGAGTAGCCAGTTCCAATGCCTGATCCCACTTTCAGTAAAAAGTTCTCTTAATGTCTAATCTAAACCTCCCCTGGTGCTACTTCATTGGAAATGAAATAAATTCTTTATTCAGTATAAACATTTGCACAATCAGGAGCCAGGATTTGCAAGTTTTAGTCTCAGGAAATTGTTTTTCAGTGGGAATAAACTACAATCTGGGTACTTTACAGTGTTCAGAGTTTGCTGTTTTGCTCTGCTCTTTGCATGGCCTCTCATTTTAAACTCAAGAGCCACTAGTGCAGATCCACACCAGCCACAGCAACTCACAGCTACTAAAGACAAGCTTTATTATCAACTCCTGGCAGCATTTCATGTTTGGATCCCTCTTGCAGATGCTTTCAGAGTTTACAGTAATTACTATTAGAAAACATCAATATTTGTCAGAAGACCTCATTGCCAATTCTCACTGATAGTGCTTCTTTCCAAAGGAAAGATGGATGAATGATTTCCAGATACTTTATGGGTCAGATCATCTGTGATGTTAAATCTGTTTTCATCAGATGCCATTGAATCATACTGCTCAGGATTCAGCTCCTTGTTTTCCTTTTTTCTGTTAATTTCTCTGAACCAGATACTATTACACCACAAATTTAACAGCAGAATGGTAACAGTAATCACACAGTGCTAGAGGATAGTGATTTTGTTTTCCTGGCACATAATATAAAGTTTCTTGGAAGAAGAACCTTTTCAGGCAAGTATTTGACATCCAATTATTTAAATAGATTTATTGTTATTAAATGATGCTTCTGTAATTTTCTAAGGCAAAATAATAGGGGAGAGAGAAAAAGAGATCCAGAGAGAGAGAGAGAGAGAGAAACCAGTATTGTTTTACAGGTTCCTTCCATATTTCAGATACTTTATTTTCATTGTTTATCCTTGTTTAACTCAAGAAGAAAAAGGTGAGCTATCCAGACTGATAGGTCCTAGCTTTAGGACATTCCTTTCAGAGCACAAGTTGCAGGCTCTCCACATTGTGAATGAAATCTGAAATGAGTTAATGTGGCAGAAATGCATCCTTGAGGCTACAGTTGTCACAATATATGTACAGATACACTAATATCATTCCATTAGATCTTTTTTTCCCTGAGATGTTGTTATACAACCAATCTCAAATTTAGCCAGCTCTTATGCCATTATACTCTTACATGGCTGCAGGGACAGTAAAGGATAATTCCTTGACAATTCCTCTCCAGATCGACAAGTTAATAAAATTTTAAACATATTATAAGAAAATATTTATATTAAATATGTCTTTTTGATTCTGGGAAATAAACTGTCTTCCTAAGCACTTACAAAACCCTGCATCTTTTGACAGTGACACAGTCTGCAATAATTTCTCAATCTTTTTGTCGATTTTAACTTCTATTAATGAAGACTTTTAACTGATATAGATGCATCAGCTCATGGGAATAATTGTTTAGCTGATAAAGATGTTAACTTGTATTTGAAACTCTGCTAAGCTCTTTTTTACAGAAAGAGTGATAAAGTACTGGAATGGTCTGCCCAGGGTGGTGGTGGAGTCTGTTGGGAATGGTGAGACAGAGAGACCTTATAAATATGATGGTTTAGAAAGAAACTCTGAAAATATGAANGTGGTGTTCTGTATCAATTGGTTACTATGGGTTAGAATATTCAACAGAGAAGAAGATAAAACTGTAATGCAAAAAGCCCTCGCTCTCTTCTCCCCTTCTTCTTGCCCTCTTTCTTTGCCCTTTTTACTTGCCCTCCCTCTTTGCCCTCTCTTTGCCCCTTCTCTTTTGCCCTCCCTTTTGCCCTCTGTGAACTTCCCTCTCCCTCTCTCTTTGCCTCTCCTCCTCGGACCCTTCTCTGAGCTGGATGCTCAAAGCAGGGTCCCCCCAACCTCCCTACAATCAAACCCCATGTTCCAGAGCAACCCTGTCTCCAGAGAGTTCTGCCCCATGCTGCTGCCATCGATACCCAGTCCCGTGATTTAATAGGAGTCACCATCCCTGGATGTGTTTAAACAAAGCCTGGATGTGGCACTCGGTGCCAGGGTTTAGTTGAGGTGTTGGGGCTGGGTTGGGCTCGATGATCTTGAAGCTCTCTTCCAACCCAGTGATTCTGTGTGATTCTGTGACCATTGTTTTCCCAAACTGTCTCAGGACTAGGCAGGATGCTCAGGAGCAAGCAGTGTTTAAAGTTTATGGCACTTTTCCAACATACAATTCAATTTTTTTATGTTTCTCGAATTTTAGCTGTCACCATTACTGAGAGAAGCTTCAGAGCTCCTTAGAGCTGCCTCTGGACACATCAGGTGCAATGACTGCACTGGCCAGGATCAGCAGCCCCTTCAGAACTGCAGATTTGGCATCTTTCCTGCATTCACTCCTGAAATGTCTGAAAGAGACTCAGCATTGTTGAGTTCAAACAATACAGGTCCTACTGTGGCTTCATCAGCTTTTCACAAAACTAAGGGAACACACTTGCTACAGGGAATAATTACAGCTCTCACTTACTCAAACTGCTGCTTCCCTTCTCACTATTTTATAAACTGGCACTATGCTGTGGACCTTAAAAAGTTTTCCGAGTGTCCAGTGAAAAATGTGCATCCTTAATATATTGACTATTGAGAAATGTTATTGTCCTAGGTACACTTGGATCCTTTTATGTCCTGAACTCATAAATTTGTTCATAAAACTGACATTTTTCATAGTCTTTGATGGTTGCTTTCAGTGAAGAAAGAAAATACAAGTTATGTAACTTGGTACTTTTTTAAAATTATTTTTTAATATGAATAATTTTTTCATATATTAGAAGACAAGAAGTAGTTTACCATGATGGGTGGACTAGCATAAACCCCTAGCAAACATACCACAGTTTAGGCAAGTTTTATTTGGCATAAAATTAAGTAAAAATAATTTTACATTAATTAGCCAAATATCATGCTTGGGGTTGCACTGAGTTGTGCAATAATGATCTGTTACGCTGTGCATTTATCAGCTGCAAAACACTGCCACTCTCTTTCAAACCTTATTACCATATTTCAAAACATCCATTTATCTGCTAAAGAATGGGCCCTCATAGCTTTATTTTCTTGCTAATAGTCTACCTTTAATCTTCATGGCCTCAGAAATGCAAGGCTTCTGCCTTCTGCACACATTTCTGTAAGCATCTGCCTGCTATGTACACGCACATGAAGAATTGTCATGTGGGTCTTAGGAGCCTCTCATTGGCAAGTGCCAAACTGCTGACAGACTTCTGTAAGATGATAACAATGTAGTCCTTTCTTTAAAATTAATCTCCAGCTCAAAAAGGTCACTTTATTTATGATGCTTTCTCTCCTTCAACCAACCAGACAACTTTCCAACTTTTCCAACGTTAATATTCTATTAATAGTAGTACTCACAGCATATAGTTTTTAATATAGACTCAGTTATGATTTTCTGAGTTTATTTTCTTTCTGGCAATTTCCTTGTTAAATAAGAAATGTTATATATGCCATAGACTGCTAGGGATATTTACCATGGAAATTGAAAGGGACTCTCACATCCATCAATATGATGCAGAATTGTATTCATGCTCTTACAAGGTGAAGAAACTCTTTGAATACAGACTGACCTGTCCCTGCCCTTGTTCTCCTTTCCGAGGACCCTGCTCATATTTAATTATTAGTATGTCTTCCTTTCTGGTTAAATATTATTATTGCCACTCTGGCCAGCTCAGTATTACACACAGTTCTGCAGAAACCCCATCCTCTTTGTGTTCTCAGGGGTGAATGTCCACAAAGATCTGCCCCTCTCCTTTCTCCTCCATTTTCTTCCAGCTAGATATTCCTCCAAATCTTGTGTGAGCTAAATATATCTCAGACTTATATCTTTTTATCCAATTAAGCTAAAATTGGATAGCAGCTTTAGAAATAATTGGAAAAAAAAGAATGACAGGCAGATATACACACACATACATACATACACAGAGTACAAGCAATTATGGAACAAGTTGGGTTAAAAGTTAAATTACATCAGCACAAACGATTTGATTGTAAACCATGCAGAGTGAAATTAAATGCCAAAATGTAGAAAAACATTTGAATTTCTACAGAGGTTACATGCAGTGTCGATATTTTAAAATCTGATTCCTGACAGAAGTCAATGATTCATCCTTTATTTCTTGTGAGAAAATGAGAGGTTTGCATCATGTGACATTTCTGAACTGGCAGACCAACTTGTACTGAAGCTCCATTTGGTGCCATTAAGGAATCTTGAAGTTGTGAGCCTCTGAAATTCCCTTCTGTCAGTGAATCCTTACTATTCATTCTGTTTGGAAAGGAGGATAAGTTTTGTTGCAACAGAAGAAATGCTGAGCTGCAGCTTGTTTATTTTTTTTCTTTTGATTGGCATGTGCTTCAGAGCTGAACAGACAGCTCTGACCATGCTTTTTGTCATGTTTTTCACTTTGCATTTGTTGTTACCCTTAGCAGGAGGGGTGACAGAATCTGTGGCTATTCCTTTAGGTTCCTTCTTCCAGTAGAATTCTAACATGCAAGATAATAAGCAAACAGCAAGAATGGTTTGGGGATTTTTTTAGCAATTATGAAATTGTCTTCAGCTTCCAGGGAGAAGAATTTAGTAATGAAAATATTCCTCTAAAATGCTATTGCTCCATACTATTCCTCTAAAAGTAAGCTTGACAAAACTGCTACAAGAGAAGTGTCCTCCCTTTAATCTGTTTACTGTTTAAAACAGAAATCAGACCATATTTTACTGTCTAGTGGTTGACATCTTCCTCTTTCCAATCCTGAGTGAAACCCATGGCACCCTTTGGTCAGGTGTTGCCATCAGCATTTCAAGTGCTTCATCTGAGAGCTGGAGTTACACTTCAATTAAAAGGAAAAGAGTGCTTAGACAGATAATGCAGCCAAAAAAATCTTGAGCCCTAAGATGTAATAGGATGAGTTCTGTCTTTGCCTATTTCCACAGCTATAGACAAAACATCAATGTCTGCTGCAGACTGGTTTCACAGTCTGCTTACATTTAGCTGGCATTAAGTGAGTTTAATCCAGGCCTATGGCATTTTTCCACACTGAGGTGGTAGAAGTGCTAGTATTTTCTGGGAATTGCAAGGCTACACTTTTTCATCCCAGATTCATACAGCAGATGTGCTGAGCTTCTGCAGATACAGCAACGGCAGCATCAGAGCTATATCCAGAAATTATGAGTATTGACTATATCCAAATACAAAGGGTTTGTCTCTGTGATAGAACTAAACTAAATAACTCTGCTAAATTATTTCATATACTTCATATTTTTTCTTCTTTTTTTTTTTTTCTGGTATGGTTTAGTATTGACTATATCCAAATACAAAGGGTTTGTCTCTGTGATAGAACTAAACTAAATANGAGCTATATCCAGAAATTATGAGTATTGACTATATCCAAATACAAAGGGTTTGTCTCTGTGACAGAACTAAACTAAACAACTCTGCTAAATTATTTCATATACTTCATATTTTTTCTTCTTTTTTTTCTTGTATGGTTTAAGTGACATAAAAATGTCTCTCTTTTATCAGAGAGAATGAAAATTTTCCAAACCAGTAGATGAGGCTGGATCCCAATCTCCTGTGCTTGATGGCATGCTCCCCCCAATGAATTACACCTTTTCACATACCTAACCATTGTTTCATCACAAAGCTCTTGGTTTTGGTGATACAGTTACAAAAGTGGGTGTGGTGAACTCCAAACAGCAGGAGATTTGTGAGGCAGAACAGCAGCGATTCAAGAGCCACACTGGTACCAGTGGGATCAGTACCAGCCCAGCCATCTGGAAATGTCATCCCTTGTTTTGTCAATATGTCTCAAAATCAGTCTTGCTGTTGACACTTCCTCTGACTAAGATAATTCAGGGAGTTCATTTTTGGGAATATTTACCTGCGGCTGTTTGGAGGGTTTAGGCAGTAAAATCTGCTCTTTAATTACTTTGCCACAAATACTTGTTCCAAAGAAATGCCCACCGGTGCTTCATAAAAGTATGTCGTTACTGTTCAACCTTGCATGCATTCAGATGAAAACTCTGCAAATGCCAGCAAGAGAGTCAAGCAAATTGAACCCAAACTCCATATCAAATGAATTCAGCTTTTGATTGCTTTTGAAAAAAATATTAAGTGGTACACTTCAAGACATCATTATAGAAACCTCTAATAGACCCCTGTGTAAGGAAGTTAAAAAAAATATTTAAATATGACATATTTTAAAGTCTCAAATATTATTTTTCTGAGTTAATAGTGTTTTCTATTAAAGCAGCTCTTCATCCTTTTCCCATTTTTCACATCAAAAACAACAGTTGGAGCAATGGTACAAATTTTTCACCCCAACACAGACATATTCTAAAGGGATTTCTATCCTCACAAGACCCCACAAGCAGTGGCACAGGAGTGCCACAGTGGCTCAGCTCCAGAGCCTGACACAGGAGGTTTCTCTGTGCAGGAGCTGCCCCAGTTGGTGTTGAGGGTGCATTGCAAGGTGGGTCAATCTTTCCATGGGTAGAAACAGGAACACTCTGATTGCAGCTGCAGCGAGGCAGAGTTGGCTTGGCCTGCTTACTTGAAGTTTGTCTGATATTTCTGAACTTTGTTTTGGAAGTTTATTCTCTACTTATCTTTCCCCATCTATAATTGCCTCTTAAATGAATCTTTTTCCTTTATCAGATCTGGGTGATTTTGTTTCCCTTGCTGAGGAAGTGAAGTTGCCATTACCTGTCCAAATAATTAACTGTGGGTATCTATTTGTATTGCCTCTGCTGGGCACCACCCTGGCTATTATTGCAAAACAAGAAGGCTCAACACCACATTAGGCTAAAAATGATTTATGAGCAGATGTAAAAGCTGCAGACATTGCCAAGAAAAAAGGTAACAAATGTCAACTGAGCTTTGAAGTGCCCCATGCTCTTTCAGCTGAGGTTCTGGTAGAGCAGCTGAACATCCTAGAGTGTGTATTGGATCCTTGTAACCACTGATTGCTCATTCCAGAGGCTTCTGTTACCGAAGCTTAACCAAAGGAGCAGTGATCGTGTTTATCAACAGCACTGAACAATGCTCTGTTACTGAACAAACACCATCAAGGGAAGGGTTGGGAGGGAGAAGAGAATTTGGCTGCTGGTGATAATTTCCAGTTGGGAAGCAATTATTTAGATAGCAGAATTTAGTCTGAGAATAAAGAGTTTAGTAAGTGCTGGATTTGCATAATAGTAATACATGTCACTTTAAATTTCCTCCTGGCATTTTCATGCACTTTTAAAATGAATCCTAATTATAAATGTTATACAAGTCTCACATAATGTGAATTTACTTGTATGTACATTTGCATTATCCTCATTTCTAAGTGTGCTGATGATTAACATTAGTAACCAAGCCATTACGTAAAATGCAGGAGTATATTGCACACCATCTTTTAGAAATTAAATGTTATGCACATTGAATGTGAGGGAAATCTAAAAATTCACCCCTAATCAACTGTATAAAAAAGAAAAAAAAACCCAACCAACAAAAAAACCTTTAAGTGAGATCAAGATAAAAAGTGAAATTGGTATTAAATATTGTACTTGACACACTTACTTTAAACATGAAAACAAAGCATTTTTTAAAAAGCCAAAACCTAGCACATTGGTTTTTGATACTGTAAATGGAATGAAGGGTTTTCAAAGAAGACACTTGAAGAAAATTTACAGAAACTCACTTTCCCATATGAATTTTTAGACTGCAACATTCCATTTTTCAGGTATTGTGTGACAAATATGAATGACATTAAATTTCTTTGAGCACTAGTACAATTATCCTGAGCTAGACCATTCTCCAAAGTGAGTCACTGCTGCCATCTGGAAGTCAAGGAATTGAATTATGATGTTCCTATCTTACATGAAGGATAGAAAAACCATGGCAAAAGCTGTAAACATAACCTGAGGTGAGGGAACATGAGAATATGGATCCCATCCATGTGAAAACAGTGGATTCCACATGGCAAAATTTACCAAACTGTTGCACAGAGTTTACAGTTTAGTATAATTAGGATATGTATTTATTTAAATAATTTGATTGAGTTTTCTTTTTTATTTTGTATTTTGCCAGAATGGCTTATCTTTATCCTGACCAAAACTCCTGAAATCTCTCAATTAATTCTAATAAACTTCCAATCCATCCAGTAGAAACTTCACTATGTGAAGATTTCCTCAAGGAGAAATCATTCTTTCCAATTTTCCATTTTCTGAGGACAGAAAAACAAAAAACAAACAAACGAAAAAATCACATTTACTTGCATGCAGATACTGCAGAAAAATGTTGCATGGAGTCTACTGGCATCTGTCAAACAGGAAACAATGTTTCCTACCATCTCTAGCATTGAATTTTCCTTGATAAATCCAGTGATAGAGTGTTTTAGTCAGAAAATGCCTCAGAAAAAATGCATTAACATATGGTTAATATTGCACTCACACATCCAGCTGCCTGATCCAATTATCCTAATTTAAAAGAAGAATAATTTATGTTTTCTAGTGAATGTCATGTAGAAACTGCGCCTACATTGTGTCTTCTAATAATTTACACAAAAGGTTTGGGCAATGCAGCAGAACAAATCTCACAGATTTTTAAACACTCTCTTCAGACATAGAGTCAGTTTGGCCACGGGTGATGTCGAGGTCAGCCTCTGAGAATTCTTCCATCAAAGCCCAACCTGGCAGCGATGTCGGAGGCGCTGGTTTGATACAACTTGTGAAGGTGTCCCAAGGTTTTTGGGGAGCAGGAATCCCCTCAGCCTCGGGACTGCAGAGCCCCCCGAGCCGTGCTGAGCCCCAGGCTCTGGCACCATCCCAGTCCCTGCCCAGAGAGGGGCCCCAGCACTGCCCTTGCCCTGAGTGACCCCTGCAGCCAAGCAGCTCCTGGAAACCTTTCTGACTGGGAGCTGCAGCGCTATTCCAGGCAGATGTCATTTTCCTTTGTGTGGGGTTTTTTGATTTGTTTTTTTCCTAATTAACATTTTTGTATGGCTAATTAAATTTATTAACAAAGCTATTTCATTGCTCAGTAAATAAGAGTTCATTAAAAACACATTATTGAATGCTGAACAGCAACACGATAAAAGGTATAGAAAGGGTAAGTTAATGATCATATTTGTACTAATATCAAAGTGTGAGAATGCTCATTAATATTATTTATTTTAGATTGCCTCAGTAAACATTATTATTTGCTACACATTACTAACGTGTTTTAATGATCTTCTATTTATTCAGTGAACAATGAAAACTGATGATGTGCAAGCATTTGTTCAAGGCTTTGCAGCTTGTTGTAAGGTTGTGTTTGCACACAAGAACAATTAACACATCAGCACACCAGAGATTTTATTGATAGCACAAAGACAACCTTAGGAAATTAGCCATGACCGGCTCTGAAGCAGATACAGACACCATCTGAGCTGTGCCAAGGAGTACCTGGGTACCCAGGGCTGGCACTGAGCTTTGTGCTCAGCACTCAGGGGAAGCGTGGCACAGGCTCAGCACTGGGGTGTGAGATTCACCACACGGCTTCCCTGAGCAGCAGCACTCTCAGAATTGATAACAGCCTTGCATGGGCCTCTTAACTTTAATTTTGGACACGAACCTATTTCCCCTGGAGTTACAGGATGTTTTTCCTTCTAGTTTTGGGATGATCAGATTTTCCTCTCAAGTTGGTATGCAGTTTAACAGTTTTCCACACACATAACAGCCAAGCAGCTCTTCAGCCTCTTTGTACTCCTCCTTTGGCTGAGTTCATCAATATTATTTATTCATTGTGGGTTGTATGGAGACCAAAGCCTTGTGATTCATTAGCCTCACAAGAAGATACATGGAAATGGTTCAGTCATCCAAAATCCCATTGCTGCTGTGTATAGTTCACCCTCCCAGGGTTAGTAGAAAACTCAGTGTATTTTGCATGTCCCTGACTGTTTCTTACAAAGGTATTTGTTTGTGTGCTGAAGTGAGCAAACACACTTGTGAATATAAATAATATTTACTGAAGAGATTGTTGTGTCTTCTGATGTGCTACCAAAGTAACTACAGACTTCCTTGCAGCACAGAGAAATGACAGAGCACAGTGTGTTCTGAAAGTCACTTCTAATCCCCATCAACCCCAGAACTGCTTTATAAATTGCTGGGGTGAGTTAAGTTTCCAGCTCTCACAGTCTTATGTAATTTGCTGAGACACCTGCATAGCCACTCATGAGAAATTTGTTGGAACAAGCAATAACCTGAGTAAAAATAATATAAAGATTGTAAAAAACAGGCAAAAATATAATGTAAATTAAAACAGTAAGGTTAAATCTCTCAACAGGAGGAGTGAGCAGGATTCAGTACCTCTGAGCTCTGACAGGTGCCACCTTGACAACAGTTAGGGATTAAACACAAGAGCACAAAATTCAGAAATGTGACTTTAAACTCTAGCAGACTTTTCACACAGCAAAGAGAGGATTGCTGTTTTTAATAAGAAGTAAGAACTTTTTTGTCCACAATGATCTGTATTTGCAGGTGTCTCTGCTTTGCTGCCTGACACAACACTTCTGATGGAGCACGAGTTCTGCCTCTCAGGGCTTGCTCTACAGATAGTGGATTATTCATGGGGAGTGAATCTATCCCCAGAGTGATTGACTCCTGCTTTGGAAGAAACCCACTTAAGGGTTTTGATTGTTTGTAAATAACCTCAATATGGTTTAAAAATTAATGTGAACTTGATACTGGTGTTTATCAAACACGTAGGGAAAACTGGTGTCACCAAGAATGAGAAACCTGAAACAGTGGGTATGAGACACAGGAGCACTGTGTGGCTCTCAGTAAGCAGCCATTTGCAGGAGAAAGCACACATTTGACAGTGCACAGTAAGAGGCAAAGGTATGAACATCAATTATTCCCCTTCTCATGGCCATGCAAAGCATCTCACTCCTCCTGCACGAGGGTTCTGTGGAGCTCCGTGTGCTTTGGCCTCCCTGTGCTGCAGCTGTGCCTCTGCCTGCCCTGACACGGTCTGCTCATGGGAAAAGCATTTCCTCCTGACACCTTGAATTCCTTCTGGACTTATCCCCATCTTTTCTCCAGGGAAAATACACTGATCACACTAATGCTCATGCACAGCAATGGCTCTTTGAAGACTTGCACAAATGGCAACATTAAAAATAAGGCATGATCAAGAGGGACGGTGTTATTCAGACAGACGGAAACTCAGATGGGAACTTCAGGATGCCATTTGCACATCCAATTTTAAAGTGACTTATAGAACATCCATCCTCCACCACCAAAATGAGCAAATGACACATAAGTAAGGAATTCTTAATGGAGATAATAGCCATAGTAAAAAGTTGTAAACAAACCCCAGATTAAACAAATTCTCACACAATTTGAAAGTACAATGAGGTCTGCTTTCACTGAACTGAAAATATATTCGAAAGCTACCTGGCTACAGGAAGCAAGTTTATGTCCATGACATTTATTGGCTGTAAGGACTCAGCGCCTGACAGAAATAAAGGCATTTAATAATGTCCTTAAAGGAATTTATTTCTTCCTGAGATTATCATGACACCCGAGTCAGGCACTGGGATTTTAGAAATTTTATAAGAAGTACTGTGTTATGCTAAGTTTGGTGTTCTGGGGTGTATATATCTAGGATATTGGAAGAACTGGCTTCCTAAAGAATGCCATGTAATTACCTTTGGGTATGACAGAGGCAAGGCTGCAGCCAGGCTTCCTTTACTATTGTGCCATGAGGCAGAGACAATGGAGTGTAATACATTTATTTTGTCAGGCCTCTTCAGAGAGCACTTGTCATCGAATCTCCAGAGAAACCAGTACTGCCCTTGCTCAAATCCATAAAGAATAATTGGACTTTTTACTGTACCACAATTTAATTATTCTTTTAAAACTCTTTACAGAAGAGTGTTGGCCAGCAGGAAGAAATTAGAGAATGTCACTATAGCTCCTTGAAATGTGGATTTATAAATAGGGACTGTGGAAGAATCAGACATATAAATCTCCAGAGTGTAGAAGTGTAGGAGGGATAGAGCAATGAGGGGTTTGCAGAGTGTTTCTTTTTAATTAGTAAGGAAACTTTTTAAAGTGTTAAATCCACTTTGAAAGAAGCTGTCTCTGGGACAGAAGATGGGTATCATCACTGCCCAGAAGCTTCTGACATCTCTAATTTCTTTATTCCCAGAGTTTTCTAGAGAGATGGGAAGTCTGGGTTGCTGCAGGAATTTCCAGCAATCTAAGCCAGTCCTTTGGCAGCACCCAAGGCTCTTGTATTGAGCTAGAATCTGATAAAATTTCCCCAGCACACAAGCAGTGGATTCCCTTCATTTTCCGGGCTCAGTAACTGTTCTGTGCACGGTGCTGCTGTTACCTGCTGATGCTACTGCAGACTGTGCCCTTGACAGCTTTTACTTTAAACTTTATTGAGGCTTGCATGCCTGCATAAAGACAGGTTATATTTACTTCTCTAACTGAAACTGGCAGCCCTTGTTGATATAAAACAGAGACTGAACCACTCTGGGTCAACTCAATTCACCCAATGTTTGAAAAAGACTGTTGGGCTTCATTTCAATGTAGACAGCACTCTTTTTTCAACCCTCCAAGTTGTCTTTACTTTTCTACCTCACATTCTTCTATTTGGAAAACAATTCAGATTCCCATATTGCTGTTAATTAACATTGATTCAATTTTCAGTTAAGTATATATTTAGAGTTAAGCAGTAGATACATAAATTTCAGAACCAGGCCCAACATTTACCATATAAATTATATAAACTAACAAATAATAAACAAAGAAGGTAATTTTAATGACTAATTTTAATGATTAATTTTAATGATTAAATTTAATGATTAAATTTAATGATTAATAAAAAGGTTATTCTTAAAGTACCATTAAAGAGATGCCATCAAAATAATATTATGCAGGTTAACTTTACTGGTGACTTTGTTTAGGAAATTCCCATCAACTAAAAAAAAATGGTAATTTCAACATAGGCAAAAGAGAACAGTCATTAAGTGAGTGCTAATGAATTTCTCCTTTATTAAAATATTGTCAAACTAGAAACTGTGATCTCAGCTCATTATAACAGTAATTGTGTTTACTCACTTATTTACTCAGCAATAGCCAGGGTACTTACTGGAATGACTTCAATACACAGCAGAATGGAGTGGAATGGCAGCAAAGAGGGCAGTGAAGAGCTTACAAATTTAATTTGCTAACCACATCCAAACTATTCAAAGATAAACAGCTGGGTTTTTTCAATTTATTCTGATTTACAGATGCAAATACAACACGGCTCAGGACCTCTGCCCTCAGCCATTGTATGTTTTGTGACAGTGAGCACTTCTCACCCTGGTTTTTGTTCTTTCTCTACTGCCCAGGCAGCAGCAGCAAAATCCAGGTACCCACACAGCCTCTACTATTCCTCCAGCCTCTACCATCATTCTTGAGGTCAGGTATTAACCAATAAGGTCATCATTTGACAGAAGGAAAAGGTTGCTGAATCAATAGTGATAGTTTAGTTTTGGGGAGATTTTTCATTAAAAAAAAGTAAAAAAAGGTTACTCTCAGTACTCTTTTTTAGGTATTGTGGATATTTTGAGAATTACTGCTGGTAGTGTACTGAGCATCAGCAGTGTTCTCTATAAAACTGGCCCTGAAAGTAAGGGTAGGGTTGTGCAACTGGGTGTAAATGGACATTGCTCTCTGTGTGTGCCTGCAGAGGCACCTGCACAAAACCACCGTGGAGTTTGTAGGGCTGCAGCAGCACTGAGATCTGTGTGTTAAGCAACAGGGTGAATAAAAACCATAGCATTTGCCCTAAGAGTCTTCTCCTAAAGATGAACAGCAAAATCCATGTCCATGAGACTTGAGTGGAACAACATGATTAAGCTCAATTTTCACAACATTTTAATCTGAAGAATTCTGTTTTCAAATAGAGCAAAAAACCTGGCTTATTCAGCATCCAAAAGTGCACCGTAACTGAAAGTCTAGAGTCATCTACATGTCCTTAAAATCAGTATTGTATGCACAAGGGAATTTTTGCATTAAAAAGCATTTTATAAGCTATTTCTACAAAGTTGTCATAAACCAGACCCAATACAGTGAATTCTATGGTCAGCTGCTTTCTGGGATCACTTCTGGGTGAAAATGTTGCCAATTCCATCTACAAATATACAACTACAATTCACTACAAGTCTCTAGATTAAATCCCCTATGGAGTTAAGGCCAATATTTTCCAAATCAGAAAATTTAACAAAGGTCATGACCTAATTTAGGACAGACCTTTAATACCCACAGGAGCATCAGGAACAGAAAGCAACAATATCTTTGAAAGGCTGCTCTGTACTTCCAATTATTGTTTTATATTTCTAGCACTCGTAGATAGTGAAGACATGTATTATTGATGAAGTGTGGGCAATTTTTTCTGAGCTCAGTTTTTCAGCTATCTTTGAACTCCAGGCTCCTTAAGAGTGCCAGCATGGAATCCACTGTGCGATGGGGATGAAGGCTTGAACAATATCTCAAAAACAACTACATGCTTGGGCGTGCTTCCTGTACTGGCTATTAGCTGGAAAGTTTTGGATAAAATTCCTTTTGACCTACATGTTATTATCAAGGATCACATTTTCTGCAAGCAGATTGTCAAAAATGCAGAATGTGTGTTCTTCACACTAACCTTTTATGGAGTCTTTCTAAAAATATAATTAGCTAAAAGGACAAGCTAGAAATCGTGTTAATATTAATTGCAGCAGATGGAATTTTGAGGGGAAGCAGAAAGGCTAATTTTAATTTCTTACTTAAAAATAGAGCTGTACCAGCTGCAAGTTATTCCCAGCCAACTTGTATTCAGTGAAACTGAAAAAAAAGACTGTCAAGCTCATGGGTAGCCAACATCCTTGCTCACCAATCTAGAGGCAGCAGGATGGGACTCCTGAACTTGTGATGCATTGCACACAAACCCTTCTCCTAGAACATGATGGCTGTGTTAAACTGTGTCAAATCTTAAAGAGATTTATTCTGAGGATAAGAATTTATAGCACTTGTCACCACAGGTGATATTGCCAAAGCTGTGCAGAATATCAGCAATTAGCCTACTCTCTAGTCAAATCTGGGAGCAGAAAATGTGCTTGTTACTCAATACAGGTCTGCTTGGTATAAATAATTCTAGCAGCTATAAGTGCTGATTTACTTTAGAAACGTGGAGCCTGATCTGGCTTCAAACTCTTCAGACTACTGAGGGATTTTAAGGTGCTCTTTGGTTCCTCAGTGAGCTGCTTTAACCACATTAATTGATGTATTATCATTTTGGGGGGAAAATCCTCTTTTGCCTTTTAAATTTCTAGATATAAATTTCTAGATCTAGCTCTTCATCAGAGACAAGCCTCTCCTGCTGAAGTACATTTCATTTCTGGGAGCGATCCGTGGTATCCATTCAAACTCAATTATTTCTGAAGTTTGTCAAACCCTATGCTATTCAGGAGTTAGTTTTGACATTTCTCCCACTGAATTATAGGGTGTCTCACCTCTCTGAAGACACAAATGCCATTTTAGCAGATCAGGTGCCACCTCCAGCAGCTGACTGTCCCACTAACTCGACTCAATGTCGTTAAACTTCCCCCACACGGTGACTCAGTTCTGCATTTCAGTGTAAAGCCTCTCTAGTTAAAGAATCTCATATTGTACATCTGCTCATAAATTGATTAAAAACGCTTCAAAGAGACTCATTCAATGGATTAATGCATGCAGGTCATTACTGACTGTTAACTGAGATCTGAACTGATGGAAATTAATTGCTGCAGGATTAAATTAGCTTGTGCTGAGGGATCCTCAAAACTTTGGAAGGAAAATGCAAGAGCATCACCATCTCCTCATCTCCAAAGTCTGTTCTGAACTTCTCTGCTCTTTTTAGAAAACCTTGTAGACAAAATATGTTCCTACTCTAAATCTTGCTACATAAACTGGTGTTGGGCATTTCCAGAGTCTGCAATTTATCCTTTATCAGTTTCAGGTTTGTAGGTGAACCATGTTCAGTCTAGCCTGGCTATGCTGCCAAGAGAGTTATCCTTTTTTCAGGAAGATGAGAGGTTAATGCATAACAAAATGTAAATTTCTCAGTTTATCTGGTCATATATATGATTCAACTAAGCAGGGAGTCTTTACAGCAGTACCAGCAATTTTATTGTTACTAAGAACTCTCGTTTGAGTGCTGTTCATGGGATTTCAAGGGTTAAGCACTGCTTTCTGCATATATTATAGAATTCCTTGCTATCTCACGTTGCAGCCTTAAAATCCAACTGTACTTTATTATCAACTATTTAACATTTCTTATCTAGGGTTATTTGAAGCCTGCCTTCTAAAGAAAGAAATGGTTAAAGAGGTGGGCAAGATCAACACAAGTGTAATAGCAGTGTATTCTCATATCTCAGCCCCAGCTGATATAATATACATCATTTTTATGTAATAATGCTCTTTAGCTATACTCTCAGTTTTACACTGGTTGAAACAGAGTTAACTAATTCAATAAGTGTCTGGTTCTGTCCAAAATAACTGTTGGAAGGTGTGAGGGGAGAGAAGAAAATATATATATATATATAAAATGTCTGTGTGTATATATGTGCACCAGCACGCATATTTAAAACACTCTGCTGTGTTTTTCATTTAAAAGTTTAAGTTTATTGACTTTAAATTCTTTATTTATTCAAGATGAGAACAGAATAACGTAGAGCTCCTTAAATTTTGAAGTAAAACAAAATCTGACTTCAAAATGGCACATGGCAAGTGCAGGCTAACACTAATGACTG
>VWYP01007435.1:33562-79663 GCA_013400435.1 Pycnonotus jocosus | reverse complement strand
ATATGTATATAGTAAGAGTTTACACCTGTTCCCATCAGATAGGGAAAAAAAGTCATAATCCTGAACCTCAATTTACTCTTTGCATCCTTACTGACTGCACCAACCTAATCCTTCTGAGTGTGGGGAGATCAGCTGCACTGACTGCACTGCCATGAGGCTGCCAGTGAGAGTCATGGAAGTGTGGGAGAGAGAATGGATTGCAGGCAAAAACAGTTCTCCTCANCAACTATTTAACATTTCTTATCTAGGGTTATTTGAAGCCTGCCTTCTAAAGAAAGAAATGGTTAAAGAGGTGGGCAAGATCAACACAAGTGTAATAGCAGTGTATTCTCATATCTCAGCCCCAGCTGATATAATATACATCATTTTTATGTAATAATGCTCTTTAGCTATACTCTCAGTTTTACACTGGTTGAAACAGAGTTAACTAATTCAATAAGTGTCTGGTTCTGTCCAAAATAACTGTTGGAAGGTGTGAGGGGAGAGAAGAAAATATATATATATATATAAAATGTCTGTGTGTATATATGTGCACCAGCACGCATATTTAAAACACTCTGCTGTGTTTTTCATTTAAAAGTTTAAGTTTATTGACTTTAAATTCTTTATTTATTCAAGATGAGAACAGAATAACGTAGAGCTCCTTAAATTTTGAAGTAAAACAAAATCTGACTTCAAAATGGCACATGGCAAGTGCAGGCTAACACTAATGACTGCAGGCAGGCAGCTTTCTTTTAGCTTTACAATCATATCCTTACTACAACATCAGAAGAGGAGCTAAGAAAGCAGCCTAATCTTACTGCAAAACCCAGAAGAGCATAAATGTTCTGACAATAAAGCCCTTTTTAACACAGAAAATATAAACAGTGTTTCCCTAATCCTTGTCAAAGAAAAAATAATGGCAAGTGCTTGGAGTGAACCTAATATTTGCATAACTTCATTAAATTGGCAGATACTTTTTCTAAAACTCCATTTAGCTATCATTCACTGGAGGTGAAATACATTAAGCACTTGTGGAAAAGGGTTTAGCCACTAAATCTAAAAACTAGATTAAAAATGCAGAGTACTTCTTGTACCACATGGTAGGGACATGCAGCAGCTTAAACCTGAGCCCTGAATCCTTAAATGACCATGAGGATATAGTCTTGGAACTGCAGCAAAAATAAGAATTGTTTATTTATTTTTGTCTCCCTCTCCCCTGACANGCTTTTGGCTTTTTGGTTGTTTGTTTTTGGGTTTGGGGTTTTTTTTCCTTTTACTATCACCAAAAATTTGTAATAACACCATCACTTTACAGTCTGCTGAGTCTTCCCTGTAATTCTGCACAGCATGAGCATTTTTGCAGTCATAACAGGTTCTATGATGTGTGACCTTTCATAAGCTTTATTTAGAGATTTTTGCTCTTATTACCCTCAAAGAACAACTCTTCAATGACCAGGATGTATTGGTTAGTATAAATTTATTATCACAATTATGCTATGCTAATGTAGCTTGGATGATTTTTCCATTTCCCTTTTTACTCCTGATGTGCCTACCTTGCTCCTAATCAGGGAAATTTAGCCGGCTAAAGGTATCTTCTGGACAATAAACTAATTTCTCACAAGAAAAACAAATCACAACAAAATTAATTTAACAATTCATTAGAACTTTAGATCTTTTTACCTGTTAGAAAAGTCTGCTGGGTTATTTAAAAAATGAAACAGAGATGTACAATCATGTGTGTAACAAAACCCCTGTTATTGAAGAGTGCAAGCCACCTCTCATCACTGGCTCCTAAAATTTCAGCATCTGGCAAAACTAATCAATGCTTTTTTTCTTCTGTGGAAAGAAATTAGGTACTTACAGAGTGTGATTGCACACCTGTTATGGAAGACATTTACAATAGCTGGATTTTGGTAATCCACAAAAAGCATCATCTCATTCCTCTATCTAGAACAAGTCCTACATAGGACTTTTACGTGGCTGGGCTAGCCACGTACTCCTAAAAATCAAAGTAAACAATAAGATTCATATCTACTTTGTCCTTATGGCTAAATTAACATCACAGCATAACCTTAAAATTAATGAGATATAGCTCTCATTGACATTTATAAAAATGTATGCTAATAGTGTATATGGACAATTTGACAATCAAAGGATTTGAAGACAATTTTTAATCCATTTTAGTTTGGTTGTGAAAAAGGTGTGCTATAATTTCTTTTGTCTAGTTTGGCAAATATTTAAATGATGTTTACCTTTTCTCTGTGAAAATTTTATAGAGAATTTCAAAATCTCACATTTGACAGTGTCTCTAAAATAAGACAAGAAAATTTTTCATGGAAGCCTGCAACTGCTGTGATGGCTCTAATGCCTTTGCCCTAAACTTTAATCTGCAATGGATAGAGCCAATCCACAGTATTATTTAAAAAGTCATTTTCTGCACAGCTCAAGGAGAGACTACATCATAAATAAAAAAGTCAGTGGTGACTGCACTGAGCAGTATTGCCTAATTTGAGGAGAAGATGTGAAAGGCAAAACCTGATTATCACATGATAAGTGTAATTATAAAAATACTCCAAACAAGTGTGACACATTGTAGACAGATCAGGAAACACACTTAAGGTGGGGAAAATAAAACAGTGCTACAAGACTTTGCATGAAGCTTGCTATCACAAGGTATAATTGAGAAAAGTGGTTTAGGAGATATCAAAGGAAAGATGAGAGTCTGCAGCTGAGCATTTCCTAGAGAACACAGAACTGTTAAACTCTTCACTTCTGGGGTTGGGTCATGGCACAACTTTTGCCTCATCTCATATAACAACCCTGTGCAGCTCAAGACTTTATAAAGGCTTCACATTTCTTTTTCCTGAGGGATGCATTTCCCACTGCTGGGCACCAGGATGCTTGACTGCATTGCCAACTGCTCTAATCTGATCCAGCTGTGTCTATAGCATGACTATATATGATCAGTAATAATACAGTAATAAGATCTGCTCCTATGCCATTTCCTCAGTTATGGGGGGGTGACACATTACAGGCAGCCCTTTACAGCTCCTGAACATGTTTGGCACCTTGCTGACCAATCTTATCCAGATTTTCATCTTGCAGTGTGTATATTATACTCTAATCAGCAGCACCTTGTGGGGTTTTATTTTTAATTATTCTTTTAGTCTCAGCTTCTATTTAATTTTCCAAAGTCTTGAATTCCTCAAAGTTGCCTTGTTTTTCTCTAGAAACTGTAAAAGTCCAACGCTGGGGCTGATGCACTTGTTTAGCATTGCCTTTGAGTGCCACAGCAGGTAACATCTGTCCTAACTCCTTGCATTATAAATGATGAGATCTAAGGAGACATCTGACAAGTTACAATGGATGCCACAGGGTAATTGCCACAAGTTCATAAAATGCACAATGCTTTTCAAGAAGGGCTATCCCCTACCTGCCCTGTTTCTTAAACCAGTAACCAACTTTATCAACCACTTCCAATTATTTTAAAAATATTGCCTCTTATTGTTCTTATTGCTTCTCTCTGCAGGACACCTGCCTTGTGCCCAAAGAAATGAGACCCTTGACAGAGAGTGTTTGGAAATGGGAGTGGAACATTGTACTTTGAATATTGCCCTCTAAAATTCCCCCAAGAGGTGCAAATTTAAAGAATGAGTAAAATTAGCCAACTTTCCAAATCGCTTTTCTATAATTAATCTTGTTACAATCTGTGTTACTCCAGCTACCTCTAGATCTCTTAAGAGTTTTGATTATCTGGAAATATACCAGTTTTATTCCAGCATATCTGCAAGGAGCTACAATGTCTAAGGAATGCTGAAACAGAAATGCTCTCATAAATACCATTCAAAGAGACATTTGTACAGACACTGCTTCTGCACAGTCACACCTTTGCATTTTAAACAGCAGAGAAGCACCCAAATACCATGCAGAAATGGAATTCACATTGGCAAGCCAAGTGCTACCCAATACAGGGATAAGAATGTTACCTTTGTTTAATTTGTTGCACATAATTTAAACATCTCTCAAAAATTTATAAAGCTGGAATTTAAAAGCATCTTTACTACTAGGGTTTTGTTTTCTCTTCAAGTGTGACATGAAATGAATGAAGATTCAGTAGAGAGAGTTAATTTTGAAGTAGTAAGAGCTCCTAATATGCTAAAAGTAAACATTCCCTAAAAATTCCCAAGTTAATGTCAAAGTAATCCTTTATAAAGTGGTATTATGCTATTTAAATACTGAATTTGGTAGTTTTATTTGTTGTTATTAGTGAAAATGACACATTAATAAAAATTTATATGACACTCTAAACCTACAGAAAACCCCACACACCTCTCTTTTGACCTTCTGTGTCACCCTCAAAATGGGATTTCAGTGAAGCCAGGCCCTATGAAGATACTGAGATGCTGCACCTGAAGAGCAGCTGGGGAGGACAAAATGTCCTGTCAACCCCTCTGCATTTGTGTCCCCTCATCACTCACATTCCACTGGGAGATCCAACCTGCCTCCCACTGACAGGGTTTGCAGACAGGGATGAAGTTTATCCTGCAGCTTTTGGAAGTTTTCAGCCAGCAGCACTCTGGTGAGGTGACTGAGGACACACACAGTGTCTGTAATGATCATTACTCTCAGATGTCTCTTGTAGGCTCAATCTCCCCACCCCAGTCCCTAAGAGACCTCAGGTGAGATCTGGTTTAGTGTCTAATAAGAACCCTAAATCAGACTCTATGGACATTAAAAATGTTAGAAAATAAAGTACTAATAAAAGAAGAGTGAAAGTTGAATCTGTTTCTCCTGATTGAGCTGCTGGATGCCTTATTCTAACAAATGCAGCTGGCTTTAGCTTGGATTTTTTTCCTTGAGAGTGTTATATATAGGAAAAAAAAAAAAAAAAGACTTGATCATGTATTGTACAGAATATTATCTATGTAGTATTGTGAATTTCTGTGAGGTTTTCTCAGCATCCATCAAGCACACAGCATTCTAGTTTGCAGGAGAGGAAAGGAAGATAATTTAGTTGTGAATTTTGAAGGTCATGTACCTAGATCATTTGTATACTTTATTGCAGCCTGCCCTGCATGGCATTTCTTTTTCACAGCTGTATCCTTTGAAATTCTACAAATCACTGCTCAAAGAGAAATCCCTTCTACATGGGAAAACATCTGACTTACCACAGCAGTTCAAAGCAGAAATATTGTGACATATTATGTCACCAGTCACCTGGTGAATATTATCAACAGCTACCACACACACTAAATAAACTCTACTGGCAATACAAATAATTGCACCCACAGCTATGGGGGATTTGCTGGAGTCTTTGTGTTTGCCATTTGGGAGATCACATTCCTGTGTAGTTGTTTGTTTCCTAGTGTTGTTCCTTGGCAGTGGAAGGTCAGGAACTCCTTTTGTTTTGTTCATGACAGCTGATTACCTCATTTTATACTTTCTATAAATTAAAGTCTTAAGCAGAATCAATTCCTTTTGACCAGTCATGGATTTCTCTACTTTGGCCTCAGAGACCCTCCATATCACCTCCATCCTACCTGCTGTAGTTTTCAAATGGCCTCCATGCAGTTTACACTGAACTGGAGCTGAGCTGGAGAGCATCCCTTGCATCTCACCCTTGTCACAGCCCCACCTTCAAACCCAGTTCCTCACTTACTGGAGTTACTGGGCTGCTCCTTGGGCCTGGGGCACCATCTGGATAATGGTGCTTTCCATGAGCCCTGGAAACCTTATTTGTACCTTAACACTGATAACATTGTGACAGTCAGTTTCCAGGGAGAAAACTGAATCCATGACAGCTGGAACATTGTATCACACCTTCGAGTCAAGGATAGGACCAGCAAAACCAGCTCCCCTAGCCCTTTCAGTGGCCATACCTAAAGTCCACCATCTATGGCCTGAAGGTCTATTTCCATGTTTCCAGCCTAGTTGCAAATTTGAATATATTCATCCTATCCCCTCACAAGCAGCCCTAAAGCTGAAAATTCCTGCTTTGTGCTTCATTTCCTTGACAATGTCTCGGTTGTGAGAAAAGAGACAAAGCTGCTGTTTTGATTAATTGATACTTTGTTTATTCCTTTTCTAAACATTATATAGAGATTCAACTTCTTTTAAAGTTTATAAGGAGAAAACATAGCAATCATGAGACAAGAGATGTAATCTCCCCTTCTCATTGCCTTCAGATAAACAGCCAAACGTTAATATTGACAGATGTGTGATAAGGAATGAATCATCCTAGGCATTTTCAATCATTTTCCCTCTGTCCTAGACCTGTGGTTCAGCTCTCATAGCCTGTTGTCAGCATTGCAAATCACCCCAGTTGTCCATGGGGGCAGAATGAGGTACTTGGGTCCTGTTCCCAGTGGGAATTGTTCCAGGTTTCATTCAGGTCACTGTTAATAGGACAACACTGTGAATGTCTTGTCCTAAGGCCTGGCAGGACAGCCTGAAAGAAAGAATCCAAAAAGCAATAGGAATATTTTCCTTTTAAAACTTTAAAAACTTTTTTTTATTCTCACTTCTACAGCATGTTAATTGATAGTGTGACCCAAAGCATGCAAGAATCAAGCAAAGAGACTAACTGAGCCCAGAACAATCAGTGATTTTCATCTCTCTCTCTCTTACAGAAAGTAATGAATTAGATGGTTAAAACATTTTTTCTCCTTCTGATCTTTTAACTGGATTATCAATGTTCTCCTTTGATTCTCTCAATGGCTTATTTTAGGAGGAAGGGATACTATGAATTCTAAGGCTGCTGTCTCCCTTGAAACAGAATTTTAAAAGCTGTGATATAAGAGGGGAAAGAAGGAATTCCATTGAAAAAGCAGCCAGGGTTGGTCTCAAGGGTTGGTCTCAAGAAAAGCAGAATAAAGAAAATCAAACAGTTGTGGACATTCGTAGTTCAGCTGATGAAACAAGCAGTCAAGATGCTGATTTAAATAGAAAGAAGCTGGCAATTATTTGAATATCTGAAGAACAAAATCTAAAAAGCAGGCAGGAGGAAAGCAATGCAAAAGAGGAGAAAACACAAAATCATGAAACTGGGCAAAAATAAACTGAAACTCTTTCATGAATGTGTTTAATGCAATACAGCATGTATCTCTATAGAGTATCTGTACTTAGCCTTACACAAGGCTGCATCCCATTCTTAAAAACTGGTTAGCTTAGCTACACTTGGCATGCATCATGTCAGGCAGGAATTTTAAATTGATTCAGATAAGATTTTTTCCCTGTTCTAAGCAAGGTGAAGCCACTTTGACATTATGAAACTCATTGTAAGTAGACATAAATCTGTAGAGGACTCATTTTATTTGTCCCAGTTGATATTTGCATTAAAAACCAGACAGGATAGTTCTGCACTATTGTAAATATGAGATCAAAGTAGTGCCAATTAAAGCAAATACTTCAAATACAAGCTCAGAAAACCTCAGATATCTAACTATTAAAATATGGAGAGTATTTATAATGCATAAAGCCTTGATAAAGAATAAGAGGGAGGCTTAAAGATGTGAAGTTTTCAGCTCACTTGTTCATGCTGTCACACTGAAATGACAAATAATAGTTTGGATAACACCTGCAAAATAACCCTCTATTACACCTCTTTATGAATTGTGTTTTCTTTTAAAGTATATTGAAATAAGTTACTGTGGAAACATGCATTTTTTCATTTAACAATCTAACTTCTTTATGGAAATAAGGTTTAGGTCAGAAAGGAGAAAGAGAATAAGAAAACACAAGGTATTTCACCTTCTAGCCACCTGATTAACCCCAGGACAGATCTACAGATAGCCTACACTAGTGTCACACTGCAGAAAGAAATTAATTTTTAAAGTTGATTGAATATTTATCTGTTAAAAAAGTTACTGCTGTGCAAAATTTTTGCCATAAATATTTCATATAGATCTTGAACTCAGTTCTGAAATATACACCATAACCCCTATTTTGACACATTAGGAAACCAGCAAGTTTTAATTGTTAAACTTCATGTTGAACTGCCTGGTTTTTGAACGATGGAAATTTTAGATGGAAGGAATTTGATATCTAATAATCTTGCATGTGGACTGGACCCTCCAACATCTTTTAATTCTGTTTTCTAAGTGGTCCAACATTGAGAAAGTCACAGTTCAAAAATTTAGGATTATTGGTACCATAAGCCTGCATAAACTTAGGAGGAAAAATTACCTACACATGGATAAGATCTAGCAAACTGTTTAACATCCATCTCTTACCTTCTGGCTCTCTAGGAATTTAGAACAGATACCTCAGTTGAAATATTTTCACCATGGCTCTGTGTTATATATCTCTGAAGAATACTGAGGCTTCTTTTATTTTCAATACAGTCTTGTTGAGCTTACAGAGCACACAGGAAAGATCAGAGAAATGTCACAGATCACATCACAGGCACCCACAGACCCCCAAATAAAATCAAGATTCAAAATAAACAAACATTGTTTCCAAAGGACATAGATGGAATTTAAAAAAATCTCAGAGACTGATTTTAACATTTTCAAGTGGATAACATCCATCCATCTGCTGAAATTTCCAACTATACTAATATACAGAGAATTTGATACAAACACAATTTGATAAGTTTTGCTCTATTTAATGGTATTAGAAAGTGATTTGGGGGCTGCAGCCCCAGTGAAAGCAAGCAAAATTGAGGTTCTAAGCATGTGAACTAGAAATTCATTGGGCTCTTTTGAACATGTTCATTCTCATGCTTTCTTTCATATTATATGGAAATAGAAAGCAAATCTGGATCCATCAGTATGTGAAAGCATCTAATCAGCTCCCTTCACATTAATTAATCATTGCTTCTGAAGCTAAGCATATGTTCAGTCTAGATTAGAGCTCTCATATCAATCCCTCCCAAAATTTAAGGATTCTCTCTATAGTGGCAGTATAGGCACTTTGCAATCAGTTTTAATTATTATTAAACATCTGTCTCCTCAAACACCTACACATTGTTTTCAAAATTATTCCTGTATTTTTGTTTGTGCTTGTTCAGAATCATCTGCACAGGTTCTGTACGTATGGCAACATTTCATTTACAGCAAGGAATGTAAAACTGTTTCTGGATTTAAACATTATTGTCACAAGTTTTTCACAGTCTCACAACAGCAAGAAATGTTAAAAGTTCTTGATTCTCTATCACAAAATGGATAAAGCATCACCTGGTAGGACTCTTGCATTAATCTGTAATCTCAAGGCAGAATTCCGTGGAGATGGATTCACTCCTTGTTCATGTGAATGACCAAAAAATCCCAGGCTTCATTTCCATCCAGAAGATGGTCAGTATCATCCTGACCTTAGAGCAGACACTGGAATGCTGCAAGATGATTATTTTCCCTTTCTTCATCATCATAAGAGATTGTTAGCTATTGTCACTAGCAATTTCATTACACTCAACTTCTACTTTGATTTAGAGCCTTGAAAATGTTGCAGTCATTCTAAAAATTGTTCTGAAAGCTGCCAAACACCACTTCTTTCTGAGTTTAGAATATTCCCTGGTACAATCAAAAGGAAGAACATTTCAAAACTCATGAAAATTGGTCTGTTAGGAGCAGGGCATGTTTTTCTGCACATGCTGACTGTGGACTCTGAGGGAATTACAGAGGAGATCACATCTCAATACCAAATGTGTTTCTGGAACCTGAATATGGAATACAGGGACAAAACTCAGTCCAGGCACCATGGATCCATTACAGCTAGGAAGAACCCAGAGAACCACATTACCTCCCATTAATTATGATGTATTAGCCCCAATCTCCTGAAGTGTGAGAATATTGTTGTACACTCCTAAAGGAGAGGTTCATTCTTTGCTCCTCCACTGTAAAGCTACAGAATCTCACCTCATCCAGTGCTGCTTCCTGGCTGAAAAGATTCCCACAGTTTAAAGCCCAGATGGTGTTTCTGTAAGGAGACCTCAAGAAGAAGCTTTGCAGAGAAAATAAACACACAGCAATAAACCACAGAGCTGTGTTATTTGTCCTCAGGATGCTATCAGCTTCTACTCAAATGATTGATTCATGCTGGATCTGTAATTTCATTCCTTTGCTGAATGGATTCATAATGCTTTTTTTTAATTTCAGCTGACAGCACTTTGGCTTTTTCTAATATCTTTCTCTTTTTTTAACTAATTCTTAGCTGCTGATTTTGGTTTTGTTTAATGAAAAACTGTGACTAGGGGGCAGATTGCAAAAAAGCAGTTGACTTTGGAGTTTAAAGGAAAACCCACTGAAAATAGTAACTCTCAAAAGCCCCAAATATTTTTTTAAAAACAGTAGTGTGAATCTTCTCTTTAGTGGATGAATCTCAAGAAATAAAAATTAAGTGAGCAGTAATCACTTTTTGGCAATTTTTTTCACCCACAGGTATCAAGAGAGACTCACTGAAAAAACACATTCCTCATTTGATTGATTTCTGCTCAAAAACTGTTTTAATACAGTGTTGCAGAGAAATGGAGGGGAAAAAATGCTCTGTCAATCTAGCAGAGGTCATGGATGAATGCACGGCAATAATTTAATACATAATGCAAATAGTAAATAAAGAAGCACAGCTCAGAGAACATGAAGGCTTCCTGCTTGCAGCCAGGCACAGTCAAATGTCACCTCCTTTCTTGCAGAACACCTGAGCAACTAGGGAAGAAAGTGTTTTGCAAAATGATTGCTGTTTACACTGATGGAAATTGGAAACCATTAGCTGCTGCTTTCTAGCTTCCACATGCAGTCACCAACAAATAAGAAGCAGACTGAGAGCCAACATTAGTTAAAAATACCAGTGAAAAAGATATTGCTCTAAAAAAAGAGATGACCACATGGACCACAGCCAGCCAGACAAGCTGGATTCATCTGAGTTCCCCAAAGTCAGTACTGCACATTCTGTGTGACAGGGGCAAACAGAGAAAGGGAAATAAGGGGATTCATGGCTGTGATGTGATTAGATATTGCCAGGCAACAAATACACCAAACGTCTTAGGACTGAGAGAAGGAAAAAGAAAAAAAGTATGGAGGTGGTTTCTCAGCATATGCAGTGTACAGTAAGCAACCATTAATAAAGTTGTGTTCTGTGAATAGTGGATAAACGATTTTGATTTTGCTCACATTATTTCAAGAGCATCTTAGCAATGGTAAAATCCACCTGAGACACTGCTAAAGTTTAAATATAACTTTTAACTACTTGAGTATTTCTATGGACTGCAATGATCTTGTGCAGTTATGAGGGCTGGTGCAGAATCTTGTCTGAGAATGCTGCTCTTTCAAAATAGTTCAAAGACAAAGAAGAGAAAGTATTTTGGTAAGCAGTTGTTTTCTTTATTGGAATTTTCCAGAAAGAAACCAGAACTTAGAGTGGGTTAATATTCAGATGAGAATTACTGTGCACATTCTTCCATTTATTGAGATAGTATTTTAATTTGATTTTAATGACTGTAAAGTGCTCCAAGACATTTGCAGGAATAGTGCTATATAGTGGCTGATTACATTATGAATTTTTAGTCTGTCACTTTTTGTACAGAGGAAAAGGAGTCAGAGAAGTGCAGGTAGCAGCAAACTGGATTTCTCAGCATCAAAGTGTCCATAGGGCAGTGCTAATACACTGTGCAACCCCAACTCCTTCTTCTCCCATATTTGCACAATGGTTTGACATTCTTAGGTGCTGTATTCTGTGCCTTAGGTTTACCTGCTGGAGCTGCAGCAGTACCTCCTTATTGTGTTTAAATTATTTTTAAAGGAAATATCTGACATAGAAACTGCTGCTCTTGAAGGCAAGAGGCTGGAGTTCTGACATTAACTCCACAAAAGCATAAAAATCTGTCATGCAAGTTATACACAGAGCCACTGCTCCTCATGGCTGGCTACCAATATTGCATGGACATCTATTTAGCAATTCAGGCTGTAAGACCACTCTTCTGAGTGCCCACCATAATAAATCTATTCAATGTCTGTGAGTTAGCAAGCACATCGGTTTTAACCTGAAGGGAAGGTGGTAGCACTCTGCTAGGCTCTGTTATACTTGAAGCATTTAATATAGCTTTATGCCACTGTTGGCATACGGCTAAAACAGGCTTTAGAAATTCACTTATCCAAACTGCAGCCTAAAATCAGCTCATTGACATCAAGTGAATAACAGAAGGGAGGAAATGGCTTTGCCTGTACAGGACTGGTGGAGACTGTGGCAATGTAATTTATTAAAATCTTCACCCCACACCTCTCACAAACAGCTTTCCTGTCACTATCCAGCCTCTCCTACCACAAGGTAAAAGCAAATGTGAGGTGAGTCTCCAGGTGAAAGGTCTCTGTAGCAGGAATGCAGGGATTCAGGTCACCAGCAGAAATGAATATCCCATCCACTTTGGTTACATTGATTTATGACAGATGAGGCTCTAGCTCTTTACATGAGCTGTCATCTCCTGCTTGGGGCTCTCACAGGCACAGGAATCTAAACACCACAACTGCATGGTCAGTATTGAGAGAGTGACATAGTTCAAAATCACAGAGATTTCTTACATGCTCCTGTATGTCCTGTCAATGAAACATGGAAAAGCCCAGACTAGAGCCATTCAGCAAAGTTTCTTTTTAGAGAATGATACGAATTTTCTCGCTATCCAAACACACTACAGGTGTAGTGCCCTCCAGCCCTGGGAGGATCATGCTTCACACTGTTCTTCTTCCCTGGTATGATGCTATAAAGTGTTATCATATTTTAGCCCAGTCAGTCGTAGCCTAATGTATCTCTCCATCATTGACTCTGCTGATAATTGCCTGGAAGGATGCCAGGGGACAGATTAATGTCTGTTCTGAATATCACTACTCCAAATATAAACTACTTTCTTCCTGTATTTCACATGAGACAAGGGAGATTGTTGACAGGTATTTCTTTCTCTTATTTGTGCCAAAATCTTTGTTACTGGGATATCCAGAGGACGATTCCCGCAATGTAAAGTTTGGTAGCTCTTCAAAATACCAATGAAAATTAACACTTAGATTCAATTTGAAGTGCTACATTAATTACACATGTGACCTGATTGCGTTGTCTTGTGTTTCAGGCTGTTTTGACATCAGCTAGGATACCCTTACCTACATATTTATTAGGATCCTAAGTATTTCTTACAATCAGAAGGGAAATATTCACCTTGATACCCCTTTGTAGCAGAGTATACACCTATGTATAAACACAGGCACGTGTATACATCCACACAGGTGCAAGTTCAAGCATAAGAACACAAATCATTCATTTCATATCTTATAATTTTCATCAGAGACAGCCATTGCCTACTGCTAAAATTCATGTAGACTTCTGGTTGGTTTATTTCATTTTGTGTTAGAATTCCTCAGCATGTCTCCACAGAGATGACTGGGTGTGCAGGAAAGTGATGTACAACCCCCAGTGTAACTGTGCCTGGCCCTGGGCAAGAACATTCCCATCACAGTCTAATCCAGACTAACAGATATTTTCAACCCTCTCTCAGTAAATGATCTGATTAATAGCTTAATTTCAACCCCTGAAAATGAAAAACTGTCTTTTACTTGTATTGTGGAAGAAAAATTGAGGCATAAGGAATTTGAAGATTTGCCTAAGCTCAGCCCCCTGTGCAGTGCCCATACGTGAGGCAGAATGGGTTGGAGTTCCTGCTAATTAAGCTCCTAATTACTATAGCAATTAAATAAAACTGGCTTCCTGTGAAGCTGAAACTGGAAGGAGTGCTATATTATCCTCTTTTGCAAACAGTACCTGTGGTTCATATTGGCCTGCTTCAGCATGAACACTCCATCTCCCCCCACAAAAAGGGCTTCCCCCTGAAGAGAACCCACCTTATCTTGGTGGTTTATGTGTCAGGAGATGACTCTCTGTGTTCTGATCATGGTTTGATTGACTGTTCCATCTACTGGGAAAATCTTTTAACTTGTATCCCTACTGTTTCCCTTCCCTTGTTGGGAAATCTCATTATATCTGAGCACTCATATATTGGTGGTTGTTCTTTTCCCCTCTGTAAGCCAAGATTGAAGTAAAACACCTCTGTTGTGTGTTCAACTTTTGTTTTCTTGTGTTGTCTGTATATCACAAAGGATCAAAACCCACCATGATGTAGAGCATATCATTCATTCAACTGAGATAAGAACAGACACAGAATCATTGGCATAGAGCACAGAATGATACACATTGGCTCATACTTCAAAATGTGATTCATTTAAATCAGGGTTTATAGTTTTTCATAGTGAAAGTCTGTCCAATGACTCAAAACTGCCCAATTCACACTACATTGACAAAGTAGTTTGTGAGATTTCAATTAAGTGACTTAGGCTTTAAAAGAATCCCAAGCAAAATCCTTTTAACAATTCTGAAATTCACTTCTGCAAAAGAACTTCAAGTCTGCTTTTTCTTTCTTTTTTTTTTTTTTTTAATTATTTAAACTTGTGGTATGAAACCTAGATGGCTTGGGTAAACTTACATAAAGTTCTTAAGATAAGAAAAGGCACAACTTTCTGATCTAACTTTTACTCTTGTCAGAAGATGGTAGCAGCAGTATCCAGCCCCTCTGTTCCATGAATTATATGGCACTACTGATTTAAGTGCTATTTTCCTACATCTCCACTGTGTAAGACAGGTGCACACATATCAAGGGTGTTTGGATTGCAGGTTAAAACTGCTCCTTGACTTCCTATTATTCCTTTGAAAATGAGACCACTGCTCCCATTCTTCCACTGCTCTACAAGCCAGCAAGCCTTCTGAAGTGAGAAGGGATTGTTAAACTTTTCCTTACTTTTTTAATTAGAAGGTATTTAGTAAAAACTTGTTATTTGTTTTATATTTCACTGAGCTTTGAGTCTTAACATTTGCTGAAGATGCATCCAAAGTCCAGGACCATTGGGGTTTTTTTGCACAGCATGATACATGCCACTGCTGTGTTTAGGTAATCATGTGGGTTTGCACTTGGAACCATACTCCCACACTTTTGCTTATTTTCAGGAGACAAAGAGTTTACTAATGTTTTTAGCTCTCAAGATGACAGAACTGAGTTTTCCCACGGGGAATTCCAATAACTCTCTAAGAACAATGCAAACAGAACTAATTCTGAGAATTTCAGTTTCTGCCTCCTCCCCATATCCAACAGAAGATGGCAGATTGAAGAGGTGTGATACATCAAGCTAGGGGCACATTCATTCTCTGCATGAGATTTATCTAGCAGGGTGCAACATCCTCAGACTGAACAACCTGCTCTGCTAAGGATGATTGAACTGAGCTCTGTGTTTGCAATGTGCCTGGAAAGAAGACAATCCTGTCTGAGATGAAAAAAAGAAAAGAAAAAAAACAAACCAAAAACAAAAACACAAAACCCCACCAAAACCCCAAAACAACAACAACAAACCAACAAAAAACACCAACCCCCCCAAAAAATCTGTCTCACATCACCAAGTGCAATATTCTCACAGGTCATCTGGGAGAAGGAACAAAATCAGCCTATTCAGGTTTTCTTAACAGCAAAATACCTACAAGCTGAATAGAAAGACAAAACTCCAAATCCCCAGAAAGACAGATAAGCCATGCAGGAGAGTTACAAAGGGAAAGATGAAAATACTGCACATCAAGGTGAAAATGCAGGTTTTGTAAATTGAGTGTCTAACTCCACAGAAACATTTTCTGAGTCACTGTATTTGATTTGAATTTTTATCTAGAGAGCAAGCTTTGACTAATAGAGCTAATTTCTTTTCTTATATGTGATCAGATTGAGAACTACCTCACCTTCAGACTACTTTGAGTCTGGTAGACTGAGCAGCAATCAATCCTACCCAGCTCTGGATTTTCCATTTCAATGCTGGATTCTGGAACACACAAGCCAACCTTAGTTTGCCCAATGTAATTCTTGCCCAGGTGGTGAAAAATCCCTTTTCTAGCTCAAACTCAAAATTCAGAAACAGATTTTCTGTTAGCACTTGTTGGATTCTTTTTTCTGTGTATTTTTTTTTTCTTTTTGTATTCTGGTTTTTGCACAGTATCAGTGCTCCATAGCTGAAATTCTGAAGAGCATTAAACCCATTGCACTCAGCTGAGATCAGTGTTTGTTTCTGTGAGCTATGCCATCACTGACATCACCCATGTCCTCAGCTCCTTCAAAGAAATGGCCACAAAATCCTAATTGCTTGGAGAATCAGTAATTTCTATCATTCCATCTCTTTTGGGGCGTGGGGGTGGTGTTTCTCAGTTTTGGTTTTCTCTGAAAACCTCAGAAGTTAATATATGTATTGAAAATAAAATAAAGCAGAAGTGATAGGCTCTATACTCAGTTTATACTCAGACAAGTGAGCAATTTTTGTACTATGGCATACATATATTTAAACCACAGATATTTTGATATTGTTATTGTTAATAAGTATTCACTCTAATCTAAAATGTACACTATCTGAAAGTATCCAGAATGTAAAACACATCCTTTAATTTTGGTAATGACATTAGTGTTACACAAAAATGAAGGACTAGATGGAATCATACCTCCCAGAAATGAGGAGTTTGTCTCAAGCCCAGGCTGACCAGAGAATGTTTTATACCAGTGTTAGGGATAATCACTGTGGGGATTTTGTGAACTGGACCCAGGAACTAAGTCTGAAACTGTTCATCTGTGAGGTGCAGCTATCCCAGATGATCCAACCAATATCAAAAACTGCTGTAGCTACTGGTGGATTTCCTCTCATTTATTATTTTTTTTATTTTTTATTATTTTCATAATGCAATAATTCAGCTCTCCATCAGCCCATTAATGACAGGTTCATGCATATTATCCCAGAACTCCTGTACCACAACAGGTCCTTGATGGCCACTTCTCTGCTGATTTGCTTCTCTGTGCCTTTTATCCCTGCTCACACACCACTGAGTGGAGCAGGAGTCAGAGTGAGGCCTTGGCCAGGACAGACAATTTAAGGGGCACAGATCTGTGTCTGTATCTGGAACATAATCAAGACAGACTCCATGATGCCTGTGGCAGGGATGAAATGTGTTAACAAACATGCTGCTCTCTCAGTCTTCATCTTCCCTGGCCAAGCACTCTAAGCCAATTATTTATACTCCATTACATCTGGCAGCATTGGGGGAGGACAGTCTCAAATACAGAAAGACTGGCTCAGGATACATGGACAGTTTTTGTACTTTATTATGCTTCACCCCTTCATTAATTCCATCCTAAGGTTGATTAAATGTATGTGCTAATGTAGATTTTCCCTGATAATACATTGCTTGTCATTTTACTTTCCCTGCTGCCACATGGCATGCCTGACTCCTGTGCTCTGGGGAACTTCCCACTTAATTTTCCTAAGGCTGTACTCTGGGTGCTCCCTGATAATATCAGCCTTCATTTTTCTACTTTCTATTTATCAGTGGACAGAATAAACACAGTACAATCATTATAGAGAACTGCATCAATAGTTAATGTAAATCACAGGTAAGTGCTCCTCAGGGAAAATGTAATATTATAGTATTATGTTTTGAGAAGAGTGAATGAATTGGGTTTTTTGAGATATGTTTACAAGTAATTAGTAAAGATGAAAATAAATACAGTTTAGGTGTTTCCTTACCATTGTCTCTGAATTATATAATTCAACTGAAATAGAACTAATACTCTTGACACTTACCTTATTCCAACTTTATTAATATATATATTTAGATATGTATTTTCATATTTATATATGAAAAAATAATGAAAAGTCTCATGTGCATGAATTTTAATTTGCATGTATGGTGACCATTGTGTTATCTGTTAGATCAAAATGCTGCTGTCCTGTTCCTCCAATAACATCTGCAGCTTACAATGCAGAGAAATACAATCATGTCTACTGTATTTTTGCATGAATGGCAGGCAGGATCTCATCAGAGACTTCTTTCATTGCAGTGACCTGTTCTGTCCTTCACAGAAATGAACAATATTTTTGCCCTCTATGCAAAAGCAAAGATTAGCTTTGAAAGCTAAGTGCTCATCACAGTGACAGCCATTATAAAGTGAAATATTTTAAATGCACTAATTCTAGATATTCATAGCTCTCATGTAAATTAAATAGCATTGAAAATTTTTTGAATAGCAAATGACAATTAGACATACATATTTATCTACCTTACTACTGTTCTCTCCCATTCTTGCTCTGGTTTCATGCTATACCATGAGCCCATCTATGTTCTACACTGCCTGTTTCAAGATATATTTCTTTTTCAGATGAAAAAGTGACAATTCTTTCAAAATAAAGTATGTAGTAAAAAACAAAGTCAGAGGAAAAGACTAGGTTAGTATGAGAAGTCTAATGAACTGTTCTCAGTATTGGAAATTCAAATGGTATTCTTTTGTTCTAAGTGGAGAATAAGCTTTGCTGAAAACATATTCAATGACAATAATAATCTTATATTCAGCAAATATGTACCACTGCAAGGATTCCAAAGCCACTTTCACAACCAAGGACAAGCTGAAGTGGTCAGAGCCAGCCCTCCTTCCTGATATTTTCCTCCTTGAACTGGAGAGAAAAGCAGATAATACAAAGAGCTTCACCTACTGAAAGAGAAATATTCATCCTTGAATCATGAAGTGGGTAAAGAAAAAGTCCAGAGAGCCTGTGAATGTGTGTAAAAAGCATCAAGTGTGAGCTGCCATCCTGTGTGTCATGGTAACACCCTTGCATGGCTTCTGCTTCCATGGTGCTGTACAGAGGAGCACAGGGAAAAGCAGTGAGGAAGGAGCTCATGGAGGCATTGACTCACTGGGAAACAGAAACTCGGGGAGACTCTCTCACACAAAATCACACAATGATGCATAGAATTTGTCAGTCTGAAAACTATTTCATAACATGCCACAAAAAACTAATGATGAAGTGAAGTGGGCAGTCTAGATATTTGTGTCTCTGGGGTCTCTGTTGGTTCAGTCTCCTTTGCATAACATGGGGAAAAACACTCGGATCTCCTGTTGTTGGGAAAAGATCATCTTCCTAGACCATAATTCTTGCTTCCTGTAGTATGCTTGTCAACAAGGGCTATTTTTTGCAGTAGTGCTGCAGTTTGGGAGCATTATATGGGAATGAAGGTTATCTTACTCACTGATACATTCTTTTTAAATTCTGAGGTATTTTTAGTGGCTGCATAACACATATCATACATTCTTTGCAGAACACAAAACAAGTAGTATGGATATACTTAGCCTCACCTTTTTTTGTTTGAAGGTTTAAGGATTTTTTCCACTTTAGCAGGGTAAGCCTACTCTTAAACACCAGGGACATGTAGGTAATCACCTCAGAGTCTGCATGGCAATCCTATCACCCCTGTGTACATCACAAGCCTCTGCTTAAGGTGTGGAAATCCTTTGCTCCTTTTAGAGCATGACTCTTATGCACTCAAGTTCCTGGTTTGTGCTCCTTTGCACTCCTCAGCACATCTCCTTTATCCATAAACAGGGTGTGAGATAAACCCCTCCTGTTCACACAGAAATGTACTGGTTTAGCTCCAGTGACCTTCCTGCAAGCACATGCTGGTTCTCTCATTCCCTGAAAGCCATGCAGCCACACATCAGCTGGTCTGGCCACCCTGCAATCAGAGCACAGCTCACCTCCCTCCTAGTGATGAAGGACAGGGGAAAATTTTGGACTCAAAAGTGACAGGTTGTGACCAAAGTAAAAATATACTTTTGTCTCTTGCAATTACATTCCTTCATGAAGCCACAGTGACGCAGTAGTATTTAGAGGATGAGTTATATGTCTTTGCCTTTACATAAAAACATTCAGAACAAGAAAAATTAAAAGTCTTCAAGGGGAAAAAATATTCCTTCTCTAGTCTTTTCCCATTTTATGGCTAGTGCAAAAGTGATTCCCTTAGAGTCATCCCTAAAGCAGCCAGAGAATGTTTGCCAACTCCTTCTTCTTAAATTTCATCAATTTCAGAACTTAACTTGTACTATCAGTGCATAAATCTCTCTCAGCTCCTGTGTTGTACATGTACCTGTAAAACCAAGGCAGGTTCCCAGAATCATTCCAGTCATGGAGGTTGTAAGGCAGGCAATACACTGAGCATCCCAGTAACAGTACCAATAAAAGCCCCAGCTACCCAGACCTACTGCAATATTGCTTGTTTTGCAGAACATCATTTCAGTAACCTCACTTTGCTGAACCCTTTGTGATTGATTGCCACCATAGGCATCAGTGCTCAAAGTGTCACTCACACACCTGCATTTATATTCTCTTCTCATCCATCTAACAAAAAGAAACGCTTGCATATTTTTGACAATGATAAATTACAAGCTACTGAAGAGAGCAAAGACTTAGTTACTCTTTTAGAAAATCACATCCTGGACAAACATCTCCCTGACACAGAGGATTTGCCAGAGAACACAGATAGTGGCTAATGAACAACAGCAAAGCTGGCAAGTAACCTCATCTCAGCTTCCTTCCCAGCCACACTGAAGGTTATCCCAGGTCTAATGTTGTCTCCCAGGACAGCAGGAGCAGTAATGTTGCCTACAGAAAACAAGACAAGGATAGGCAGTAAAAGGACTTCAAGATTCATGCAAAACATTTAGTCTTCTTAATTTCTGGGTACTGTTCTACAACTGGAATTCAATGGCTCAGTTGGGAACATGAGAAGTTTGGCAATCAATGATAACAAACAATAACCTTATGAAATAGTGGCAGCCAGAAATTTTCCAGTCAAGATGTCCATGCATTGATTGTTTCTTTTTAACTGGAATATCTCAGTTTGATAAACCTTCCTAAAGTGCAAGAAAAAAATAATACAGAAAACTAGACCAAATTGCTTCATCCATTCCATTCAGTTCATTGCTCCCAAAAACTGTAATGTCACCTGAAGACTAAAATAGAAAGAATTAAAAATAAGATAGAAAGAAAAAGCTTTTGTCAAAAGAAACCCAGAACACCCTGGGGTTCAGCCTTAGTACTTATCCCATACAATTAAAGAAAAATATTTAAAAGGAATTCTGGAGAAAAAGGCAGCTATATTAGAGGCTATATTTACAAACATCTTAATTTCCCATAATTGGATTACAAGTTTTAGCTTATCAGTTCTATATAATGACCCCTAGGACATTTTTCTTGATCCTTTATGTATTGCATACCCAGTATAAGGAATGTACAGCTGTTACAGAACACACCAACCCCTAGAAAGAAGTGACAAATGTCTCCAGTGCAGCCAATTCTCCTCTCAGGAGGACTCTGATTCTTGGGTACATCTTTGTGCTTGCACTGCTGAGGATAAAACGTGATGTGCACTGGAGAAACCAATACCTGCATAAGCCTGTATGTCCCTGTGGTTACACACAGCTGCCTGTAAATGTGGGCTGCACAACAGGAATACCTTCAATCAGCTCTCTGACAGCTAGATCTCTGTGAAAAAATGTTCAGGCATTACGAGTTTTGGTAGCAGGTGACCAGATGGAATTTTGCTTCATTGCAAGGGAAACGGGCAATTTGAGGTGGTCCCATAGGATAAAACATGAATATTTGTGAACAGGTGCATTCTCAAACCATTCCAGCAGACATTCCTTCCCTACCCCTGACTCCTCTCTTGCTCCCAAGCACATTAACATGAGGTCAGTGGAGTTACTCACAAATTAACATGGTTACAAGTAAGAAGAGAATCTGTTTAAGTTTTTTCTGTGTCTCATTATGTGACACAGACATTTAGTCACATAGCTGGCTTCCTTGTCAAAAACAAAGCAAAATTCTCCATCGAGCTACTAAGACAAGGGTTTTTTGAAGCTCATGCTGTTTATGATCTTCTTAAGTTCAAGAAATTCCTCTCAGAACAAAGTATTTAGATGAATATGGGGGAAAAAAAGAGAAAATATGTTCTGTTTAATATCAAATGTTTATAACATATATCTCTATCATCTCTTGTGACTTTCAAAGACTGTCATCTTTACTGGAAAACTCCAAAAGTAAGGGTGACATTCTCCAGCTATGCACAAAATCTACTTTAAACCATGTCAGAACATAGGCCTAACCTCTCTTTTCTATAAATGTGGACATGGAATTTCTGAAACTCCGATAAAGTCTGCAAAGTGTCATGCTTTGGCCATTTTGGAAAAGTCAGAACTATGACTGATACTCAGCTTTGAAAATAAACAGAAAACCAAACAACCTAACAAAGAGAAATATTTTGTAAATAAAATTATATTCTAAATTTTCCACCTAAAAAACCCCAAAGCCAAAGCCCCAAACAAAAGAAAACCAACCCCTGTACTTGGAAAAAAAATCTTTGATACAGACTTAATCACATCTAGCTAGGAAGATACCATTCCATGAATCAGGGAGCAGCAACCAATTTTGGCTATGAACAGCTAAACCTACATGAGTACAGGCCTTGCCTGTATCAATAATAATATTTTCTGAACACAAAATCATGCAAAGTAATGGCGTTAGTCATAGAAAAGCAAGATGAGTACATAAATAAATCGTGGATGGATCAGAGCCATAAATATTTGGATGAGTGTTTCTGTGTTTAAATGCTCACTGAAAATTACTGCAACAATCTGACCATGGTACTACTTCCATAATAACAGTATCTTCATGTTCTGCAGGAAGATTAAAAACAAAGTTCATCTAGGGTTTGTTTTTTTTTAAACACCTAACTCTTCTAGTCCCCAAAATAATCAGAAAGAAAAGTACACATCTTTTTAAGGTAGTTCTGAAGGTCAAATGTTGCTTTCTTTTCTTTATAAACTTTTCCAAAAGCTCTTCCATTAAAAAGAAAGTAGTTAAAGAACTTGTTAACAAAAAAAGTTAACCCTTTCAAAGCTCCCCACTGTATAGAATTTGCACTCTATGTACTACAAGTATATATGAAGCCAACTTTCAGCTTTAACAACCTCAGATCCCCTAAGGTGCCACTTCCCATCATCGAAACAATGATTGTTGGTTGTTTTTCAGAAATATTACTGGCCCATTTTGTATGACATGAAATATAAGGCACTATCTCAGATTTTTGATTTTTTTTTCTGCAAATTGCTACATTTTGTGTAATGGTCACTGTGATCAGTTCATACAGAAAGAAGGGCAGTCACTGTTCTCCTTCTAAATGCTCTTAAAGGTTCCCAAAATAATCTGATATTTAGGGGTAACCAAAATTTTATTAAAGTTATGAAAGCTGTCTGAATACGCATCCATATATTATGTGGCAAACTCAGTTTCCTGATCAACTCTGCCAAAATAAATGCATCCAGAGCTTTTAAACTCCAAAGCTTAACTATGAGTGACAGCATTCAATCCACCGAGGAAGGTATGCTACAGAAACACAAAATAGTAGTTTTCCCATATGATTTAGAACAAAGGGGGATCTGATTTCCAGTTCTTAAAATTATTACAATTTATGGTTTAGAGAAAGACAAGGGAGAGAGAATTCAGAAAAGAAGCAATGAGTGGGAATATAGTAAACACTGCATCATTTTTTTCTCCTTCACTGCACACTTTCTCCCCCAGCTTGGAATTCAGTGCTGCAATGTTGCTTTAGGTATTGGATCTACTTGCAACAGCAGCTGGTAACAATTTCTCAGCTCTACTGTATGCACAGGCTATAGGAGTGCACCAAATTAAAGAGCAGGGCTTTGGCAGGCAGACACAGCAGCAGTTTCATTGCTGGCCTGGGGTCAGGACGGTGTGAGCCCAAGAACCATCCCCAGCTGCTGGAAAAGTGCCCTCCAAACTCCTGGCAGGGACCAGCACCACGGGCAGGGCTTGGCACCAGCAGCAGGAGAGGTCCCTGCATGAAACCAGACAGGGGACAAAGGAAGAAACACGGAATAATGCTCTCATTGGATGTGCCAATGGCTGAGAGGGGTGGAGAACAATGTTTTTAAAAATACACTGTTTTGCTAACAGACATTGATGTCTTGAACCGAGCAGATACTGCTTTTCATATTGACAGAGAGATTCTGTATAAGGTTCATGGTTAATTCCACTTTATGGCATGCTGCTGAGGCCAGAACAGAGCAGCACCCCTTGATTCAGATGATACAGTACTGAATTATGAAAGGTTACAACCTCTCCACAATAAGAAAAACATTGCAATATCCCCCAAAAATAAACTACTGAGTCAGTGAAAAATAACATCAGCTTTGACTGGGGGTTTTTTGTGTGTGTTTTTCTACCTTAAAAATGCAAACCTGTAAGCACTGGAGTGTTAAAATCACATTTCCCCAAATCTAGAGTCCCTGTGACAGCCCTGTGACATCCCAGACATTCTGCTTCAGTAAAATTGGCTTCATGTTTTAGTAAAGTAAGAGAACTAAGAACAGAATTGCTGGACAAAACAACTAAAATGCAGCCTGTAAACCAGGCAGTACTCTGCAGGTTTGAACCGAGACATTCGAGCAGAGGGGTGCCACCAAGATCTTTAGGCTGGCCAGAGATACTGATGATATTTAATTTAATCTTAATGTACTCTCCAATTCAGGATCCATTGTACCAATAGGTCACAGTTTTAAAAAAAATAATAATAATCTTGTGGAGTTAGACCACATTGTGTCAGACATCAGCAAGGCAACATAGAAATTTGTCCTAGTGGCAAATGGCTGTGAAAAAATTAAAGAGGGCAACAGCTTCTATTAGACCAGGGAGAAGAGTAAAGACCCAGTTGAACTATGGTGCACTGACAGATAAATAGAACAGTCCCTTGGCCAGCTGGGGGGTGCTGGGAACATTATCCTTTCCCAAAATCTTTTCTTCAAGTCATCCTGGGCAAGCTGATTGCAAAATTCACCTAAGATGACAGAATACTTTATAAAAAGCTGCTGTTGATGGAGCTGAGAACGTGGCACCTTAGTATACTTCAGGTTTTTCACAAAGTAAAATGCAGCTAATTCTGGAACTGATCTCCAAAACCCAAGTGAGTATAAGACAGATGTCAGCTTTTCCTAGGAGAAGACAGACAGCTCTGTGAGAGAATTCAGTGGAGTCAATGTTTCTGAAAAGCAGACAAAGCTGAGGGGTGAAAAGAAATATGTGTGCCCGTAACAAGGACATTCTGTGGGAAGAATAGTTTAGGGGACAGATTTTGGGACTGTGTTTCAGGACACCTGGGCTTATTCCTGGTTATGGCACAGATTATCTCCTTGCCAGGAAGATACCCTGCTTTGCTTTGTTTCCTGAAATGCAATTCAGAGGAAATGAGCATTATGATAAATACCAATTACCCCACTTGAGGCAAGAGAAATATTTGTAGTGAAAGATTTTTCATTCATCCCTAATGGGACACTCACACCACTATAAGTTTGCTTATTTGGGCCTCAGCCAAAGGACTGCTTCATAGAAAAATGGTGCTGAGATTCTGCTGCTGATTACACAGTTCTGTTTCCTGTCTCCTCATTAGGATCTATGCACTGAAAACCAGATCCCTATTCTATTTCAATCTTAAAAGCCAACCACTTTCCAGATATTATTCAAGCAGTATTTTTTTTTACTTTTAAGCTCAATATTAAATATAGGTGTATTGTGTAAGTTCAGCATACAGGGTAGGTTTCTGAAAGAAAAGGAGAATTTTTTCAAAGGTAGGAAAAGCCTCAATTGCAGGAAGCTTGAAATTTTTGCTCGAATACAGTCTGTTGGGCTCCTTCTCTTACAGCATAAACATTTCTACAAAAGGCATTTTGCTGCTGCATTTAACCCAGTTTTGTCTGGCAGGAATTGCTCTGAGTGTACCACAGGGTATCAAGTTTAAAAAGGTCCCTACCAGATCATGATAAAAGGCTTTGTGTCCCAAGGCTTACTGAACACTGAGCTTGGTGTCTGTGATTTCCCAGGACAGAACCTTTTCATGGTACCAGAATATGTTCTGATACAGAAACACCACTCAACTCTTTATTTCAGGAGTACAGCCTTTAAGACTCCTTCTGCACTAAATATCAACTTTCATATTTCTACTCACATCCTAGTCTGTTGCCTTCCTAGTGAGTGTGGGCAAATGGTTTGTAGGAAAGAAACACCTCCCATATGTTCTGAATTTGAATTTGGTGAGAGCATAATTTGTTTAGCTTTAGTAAGGTCTCAGCTGGAATAACACATCCAGCTTGGGAAGTGATGATAATGATGAATGACCAAACACATTGATGCTGATTAGTCTAAAGAAAGGAGATGAAATGTCTGACAGTCCTAAAAACATCTGAAAGAGCTGCAGAGGAGAATGGCAGTACCTGATCTATATTTAGGATTAGACATGAATCTTTAGGTTTAAAACACATGAAGGAAGATCCAAAATAGATGGTAAGCAAGAAAGTTTTTAACAGTGAAGGCTTGTTTCATTTGCAGTTCTTGAAAACTTCAGTGGGAGAGCAAGGTTGAAAAATTGTCAGGAACAAAGGCTGGGCCAAAGAGGGCCCCGGGCATTGTTACCTGCACATCCCTCTCGTGCTGCCCAGAGTGGAGTCATCCACCCTTTAACCATCTCCCAGAATGGAAATCTGATCCTAATGTTAGCTTCCTTTGGAATAATCTGATTAAATTATCTGTAGATTTGGTTTCTATAGTAGGAATGAGACTAAAATATGTGTAAAGTAAGAAAATGTAAAAAAAATTCAAAAAGGCACATTCAGTACCAAATACATGCCTTTTACCTCTCAGCTATGAACTTCAGTTACTGCTTTTAGTTTAGCAGGTGCAAACACTCATGCATACAAACGCTTCAAAAGCTTTTGCTGAAAGCCTGTTCATCGATTTACAGCAGGTACTGAGCATTAAACCCCCTTTGTTTGTGTTAGGCATTATTCTATCAATACTAAAGTATTGGTATTATAGTACTGTTATGCAATAATACCAATATTATAAGTTCTGCATTGTAAAAACAAAAATAAATAAGAAAAGATAATGGGAAAACCATGACAGCAAAACACTGTACAGTTTTCCATGAGTTATAATCAGGTATTTATTCTTTTTTCCTCTGAAAGTTGAGCTTTTATATTCAGTGACTTGAAATTCTGGCACCTTAATCTAATAGAAATGTTTACAAATCAGCACAAGATGTGCAAACAATGAAAAAAAAGCTCTATTTTTATAATGAGAACTTTTTGCATTTTTCTACCCTAATGTAGCAGAGCTACATTTCTCAAAAACAGGCAGGAGATCCAACATACACTGCTAGGGGCGTTTTTGCTAAATTAACTAAAGAACACCAGTAACTAATCAATATGAGACAAAATCTAAGAAACAAGGTTGAAAACTTATTTTAAATATAACACACCATCTTCAGGAGGAAAACAATACATAAAGTTTAAGAGCAATTCACACTGGCAGTCCCAGAATAGGGTTTAAATCAATAATTGTGAACTTCCTGCAGGTAGATTATAAAACACAATAATGCACCATAAGTATATGTAATATAGAAGTTTGTTTATCCAACTCCACTTCAAGTCCCCAAAAAGGGCTCAGCTTTTTTTTTTTTCCCACTTTCATTTAAAACTCATGAATGCAATGGACGTGCTGATGCCACCATCTACCTACAATGCTTCTTTATAAAATTAATTTCTCCACAAATGGCATCATTTGCATTTCTTATTGGTCCTTAACCCAATTCCTAATCCCAGATGCTTTTTAAAATGTAATTAATTACCTAATTCAATTGAAGCTGTTTATCAATTACTTTAACCATATATACATATATTCTTCCTTCCATTTTGCTAGATATTTGTCTCAGTAAGTTGCAAATCTTCTTCATAATGTTTGAACTAATTCACCAAAATGTCTTTAACTCCTTTGAAAACTTCAGATTTACTTCAGTGATTAAACATTTCCTAGCAGGGAATCTTTAAAAATCCCCATGTCTTAAATATTTTCATATGCCAGAGTCCCTTCTTTAGTAGGTAAATAGAAACTATAGCTCTGTGTATATGTGTATATATATCTCTATATATATATGTGTGTGTGTGTATAGGCAAAAAATTTCCTCCTCTTTGTTTGCAGTTTTCACCTTCCAAAACAGCTTAATATTACACAATAAATTTAGACTTTAGTTGGACTACCCCACTCCTTTATATAACAGCCTAAATAATTTCTCTCTTCAGACTAAGTACTTTCATAATCTCTTCCTTAAATTCAGGTTGCTTCTTTTGATTTATGCAAATGAGAGATATATTTCATTAAGTAAATAATAGCTGTGAAAAGCAAGGAGTTGAGAAGGAAGAAGAGATTTGGTGAAGGCAAAAATATAAATATTTCTGTCATGGATTTTTCCCTTCATTTTTATGTCATATTTGCTACTCCTGTACAGACCAGTATTTAAAACGCTCATATTACTTGAACTGCTTCATGGTTAATATTAATTCCTTCCCTGGTTTTGGAAAACAGTTCTAGGGATTTAAAATCCATTTGAAAAATTGTGAAAATTCATCTAGAAATTAGTCTGCTGACATATCCTATTTTCAACAGAGGTAGTGTGGGTTTGGGCTGATCCTCCTTTCCTTCCTTCCTCTTCTTTTGGAAATGGTTGTCAGAGAAAAAAAGTTAAAAATGCTTTTGCTCTTGCTACTTAATCTCTACATGAAAATCATAATGCTGAGTTAGGGATACCAGAGCCAGTACTAGAAATAATCTTGAATAATCAACACCAGGTTTGTCAGAAGTATTCATTAGAGACATAAGAAGATGGGACATTCTGATCCATCCCAACGGGAAGAGGGCTGGAGGAAATGTTTTGCTGTGCATTGTGTTCTACTCAAAAAGAAACACAATTATATATTATACAAAACCACAAAATAGTTTATATTTCTCCCTCCATGATATCTTCAGGGGAAAATCATGGGTGCTGACCCTTACAGAGTGAAGGAGAAAACAATACTAAGAGATTTCTGTTTGAGAAACTCTTCCAGCATTGGTGGGAGATGTGATCTCAGGGGAGCACAGGGTCTCTTCCCCCTGCCCTGCCCTTTGACTGAGCTTCTTGCACATCAACACTGGCCTTGGTCAGAGCCTCCTCACACTTGATAACTCTCTGAGTAGAAAAAACACATGGGAAAGCATCACAGTGGGAGCTGTGAGACTTCAAGGAATATATTCAATCTGCTGCCGTACTGCCCAATCTTCAACCACTGATAAATTCCCAGAATGGAATTAAAAACAGTTTAAAAACCATTATCTACGTGATTTCTGTATCTTGTACAAAAGAAAACAAGCCATATTTGATGCACAGCAAAATGCTACTAAATGCTTGCAGGTATAAGGAGAGAGGCATTTTTTTTTTTCTAATTTAAAATATAATCAAGCTCCTTGAACTTTAAATTAATCTGTGTTCAACATGTGCTATCAGAATTTAGCACTGCTGTATGAGTTCCATGCCTGCTTTGTAACAGGCATTTAACTTAGGACTAGATTTTGAGTGGGTTAATAGATAATAAGCAAAGGAGAACCTCAAAGCCTCAAATTAAATGAAATAAAGGATGTCTTCAGAGATCAAGGCAATTTGATCAGAATGAAAGGTATCTTTCATTTAACACTTCTGTGCCACAAAAGCTAAAACATCATAAAAAGAACCTATTTCCACTAAAGACACCTCTGCTTCCTAAAGAATCACTGATTCCTTAGACAGCCTAGACAACTTTATTTCTCTCCCAGTTCATTTCTTCTTTTTATATCCTGTGGGGCGCAGTAGTTCAGTATAAAAGCCAAACACTTTTATATTTCCCTAATGGCTGGGTTCCCTGCATTAATATCCCAATGGGGTATAGTGTTACTGAACTGCCTCTGCTGCACTTTACTGGTGAAAAAGAAAAATTACCCTATTTTCTGCTGAGGGAGAAAAAAGAACTTTACGTATTTCAGTTACTAAACATTTGAAAATTTATTCTCATTGTCTGAAAAGTTGAAAGAGTTATCCATTTCTATCAGTTTTAAGGTGAGATTTCATCCCCTAAATCCAGTAAATAAATTAGGCTTTTAAAGTAAGCCTTAGGCATCTGAATTTTGCCTATGTGCTTCTGAAAGGACCCACCTAGTTTCAACCCAGAAAATGCTTCTCTTCTTTTTTCCTGAGAATTTCCAATAAAAGCTTTCTTGATGCATCTCCACAGCTGTTTGGCTTTGAAAGGCTCTCTCACAGCTCTCCATCAGGAGCCATTAGCCAAGCATTACTATACCTAGCTTCCATGGTGGTCTGCTTTGGTAAATATTTGCAGCAATGCCCAAACCAATCCAACAAGGGCTGAGATTTCTGTGAGTTCTAGTTGCACTCCAGGGTAATTTTTAGCTTCAAGTGCTGATGCCCAGTATACATAGAACCCATGTCTAGAGTACTTGATCACAATAAAATGCAGAGCTGAAAGCAGTTTTATACTGTGTTTTCCACCGTTTGGAGTGTGCTGTTTTGTCTAGGGTAGAGTTCTTTTTTTTTAACAGAACTGCTCTAGGCTGTGCTTTGGATCTGTGCTGAACACAGGGCTGAAAATACAGAGATATTTTTGTTATTGCAGGGCTTGCACAGAGCCAAGGCCCTTTCTGCTCCTCACCCCACCAGTGAGGAGGCTGAGGGGGCACAGGGAGCTGGGAGAGGACACAGCTCACTCAAGATATTCCTTATCATATGGTGCTGTGCTCAGTACGGAAAGCTTAGTAAAGAAGAAGAAGGATGAAGGGATTTTCTTAGAGATGGTGTTCCCAAACAGGCAGGGAAAACCATACTTCAAATTTTCTAGCCTCTTTTTTGCCTTGTGTCCTTCTTCCAAGTGGTCACATGTGGAAATTACTCCAGTGGAAATGCACAGCACAGTATAGCTGAAGGGGACTACCTGCACAGAGGGTCTAAATCCCAACCTATTCCACTCATACACATGGGTTTTACTAATACATGTACTTTTGTTCAATTTTTCAGCTGGGTTACTTTATTATAAATTAAACATCCAGTGTTCCTTTATGTGGAATTATTTCTCCTGTCATGCTTCCAGTAGCTGTTGTAATTAAATAGGAATTTAATGAAAGGAGATAGACAGCAAGCCAGCTATAAACTCCTTCACTGTAAGGAGGCCCAGGTTTCTGATGACTGCCTCCATCTCAGAACATCCTTAACATCACCTGTACTGACCACCCATCACAGCAATTCTCCCAAATAATTGTGCTGACCACCCACCACAGCAATCCTCTGAAAGACCTCTGAAAGTCCAGCTCTCCATTAGTCTGTCAGGTAAGAAGATGAAGTAGGAAAGGATGGATTGAACTATATAATGGCAATCTGGGACTCACAGCAATGTAAACCTTTTATTATATCAGACACTAAGAGATATATAGAAAGGATAAACCAAAAAAGGAAGAAGTAACTAATTGCAAACTTTTTTTTAGTAAATATATTTTATATATTAGTTTATATATGTATATAAATTAAAGTAAATCCCAATGTATGGATAAAAATATGCATTTGTGAATACACAAAGCTTTACTTATAAGGACTGACTTTCAGTTCTGCTGATTAGCTGTATCTTTAGTAGATCTGCCAGAAACCTCTGGCACAGCAGGCTCACACCTTTACTGCCTCTGCAAGCTCTCAGGAGCTTAAAAGCAATTGATACCAACAATACAGCATTCAAATCCACTGCTGACTAAAAGATCCTCCCTTATAAAGCAGGGCAAGGAGGAATGGAGTCAGTAAGAAACATCCAGATGGAAACAGTTCTCACCCAGCAGACAGAAGGGACTAAGTCTGACCCTGTGGATAGAAAGGGAACGTTTTTGTAGCAGAAAGATTTCCTAAAGGCTGCAGCTCCTAACGCCCCAGCCCCTCCTCCTGTGCATTTAGTGCAGGGCTCAGCCACTCCACGTGGTCCTGGGTAAGAACAGCACAGCCCTGGAGGGGCTGTGGGGACACGTGGCTGATGGAGAGCTGGTGTTGGACAGCTGGACCAGGTCCCAGCAATCATGAAACTTTCACACTTTCTGCTCCTGCAGAGTTTTACACTCTACATTCAGCCTCCACAGGTCATAAACCAACACATTAAGGCAGCTTCAAGACCTCCAAGGAAGGCAAGCTACAGTGCACCACTGGAAGACAACAGAAAGAAAACCCAAACACAAGACTATCACCAACATTCTGAAACAATACAGGAAGGAGCAACTTGGTCTGTCTGCTAGGACACATTTCACAAACCATACCAGGTTTATTGCTTAGCAGTGGTTCAAGCAATCCATGCTAATTTGCAATAAAGTATTTCTGACTGTAGCATTTTCTCAAGAATTAATTTTATCTCAGCCAATTTTTCAGCCTTTAACATTTTCTTAGTTACAATGGAAGCAGAATTGAGTTAATTCTTGAGAGCAACTCACAATTCCTCATCATGGACTACTATCTCTAAAAATGAGATAAATACAGAGGGGGATTTCATATAATCCATGTCATTCAAATAAACTAAATAATTAATATAATAAAATATATATCCAACTCCCATGGAAGGATTTACTATCTCCCTTGCAATTTATATCCCTTAATAGAAGAAAATTTTGTAGACCATTTAAAAATTCCTGAGGATTTCACAGTAGCTGATGCAAACCCAGGGTAATATAAATTGAGAGAAAATGGATGAAGAGTACTGTAAGTCAAATAGGTGGGCAGATGAACAATTCTTGAAAAGGAGGACCTTGCCATCATCCTTCCAAAAGACAAGATAAATACACTGCATGCCTTACCAGACTTATCAGAATCTTATGAAATATTGAAATCCTCTGGGAAATGTCTCTTTTCTGACCAGGTCTATTCTTAACCTGTAATTTTTCTAACAAGATGAAATTGTATTGTAAACTTGCCTAAATTTCCCAGATTATTTCTTTTGATAAAAATGTTGGATTTGTTTTACAGATACTCGAGTAACTGGATCTACTGATTTTGGAGTTGTTGACACACTCTTTACACTGCCCCCTTCCCCATCTTCTTGAATGTTTTACAGAAACTTCTTGTGTTCAGGAGGAACAAGAATACATTTTGTAAATATTCTTATTAAATGTAATTTCCACATTTCCTAAAAAATGTGTTAAAAATACATCATTTGCGATGCATTTTTACATTTACAAAAATACACTACTATGTAATGTCTATATTATTTTACACCACAGAGTAGTTTTATCATTGCCAGGGATGAATGTAAGATTCCCCACACCACCCACAGCAATGTGACTCAGTACAATCACAGAGACACCACTGGTAGTAGAAGATATACACTTGTCATGCCTCTCTAATTACTGGGTTTCATTAATGTGATTGCCAGCAGTGCTGCCAGTTGGTGCCTTTATGGCAAAATGACAACATCACAGTGTGGACAACTGGCCTCAAATGGCTCCTTTTATGTGCACTGGGGAATATCCATCACTAATGGCAACTTCTGTTAACTTAGTCTAGATTTGAATTTGTTACATTAAAAAGCAATAACGTTAGTGTACTCTGACATCTCTAAGATGTATATTCCTCCCTAATGAATGAGCAGGCTGAAAATCAACACTTACTCTATGATTAATACCACAAGAAGTTTGGATGTTTTCAGGTCTTTTTCCACATTTTCCTTGTTTATTGTATCTGCCCATGCAGCAATCACTTTCTGTATGCAAGCACATTCCTGCCTTTGTAAGTGTTTTTCCATCACTTTGGTCTCTCTGTGTGGAGCAACAGGGTAGTCTGTGATTTACAGGTTGGGTCTGTACAGCCCCAGTAGCTTTTGGAGGGGTGTTCCTGTCTTTGAGTCCTGTGTGGCTGTTCCCCATGCCTGAGATACTAATTTCAAAACTTCCTCCAAACCATCAAGTGTCCTTATTGCACTCCAGGGTCTCTGTGCTGTGAGACATCGTCTGAAGGAATTCCCTAATCTGCAGGAGACCACACAAGTGTGCCTTTGAGCTGGATGTGCACTGAGTGCTATGATTCTATGAATCTCTTAAAAACCAGGAAATGGGTTAGGCAAGTCTGCATGGTTGAGAATTGATAGGAAGGATTTACCAGCTGAAAACTGACTAAAATTTAATTCTCTGGCTACAAAAGCTGGAAAAGCTATTTTAAAAAAAATGACTTGGTAAATAAATTGTTTTAGCTCATCAGTAATATTGAATGAGTGAGCTCACCAGCATTCTGAATTGAATAGGAGCAGAGTAACATGTGAAAGAAAATCACCCTGCATAGCCAGTCCTCAGTCCCAACTTGAGAATGATAACTGTCTTTGCAAGCCCACAGAACAAATGCAAATAAAGATTTCAAAAAGCTTTGCAAAAATTGTAACAGAAATAAATTGCTTAAAATATCTTTTCTCCTCTCCTTCTCAACAGAGAAATACACATTTTATTCTACTGACCACTGCTCACAAGTCTAAACTCTGGTGCCATTTAAAATTTACAGAAGTGCTTTCTTCTCAATCCTGCAATTCAGTGTGCTTCCTCTTTCCTAGTTCCATCCAGCAGAATCTCTCATACATTTTTTCATGTTTTCAGAGGTTGCACAGAATTTCAGCTTTCTGACTGCTTCTCTGATGCATGTGGAGAATGAGACAGCTTTTGATTAAAGCCAGTTGTGGTGTGAAGCCTGACCTGCAGGGCCACCCCAGCAGATACATCCCTCACCCATTGTGCCACGGCAGTAATGCTCCCATATATGTACAACTTTTATGAAGCTCTGTTGTGTAATGATATTGGACATAGTAAATATTTGGAGACAGAAATTAGAAGTGGCTGCAGCTGACTATAAATACACATTTCTGAATCATGCGACGCACATCCAAGCAGGAATGACACAGGCGGTGTTTGGAGCTGGGGGATGGCAGAGTGCCCAGGCATGGCTGGGTATTGGGTGGGATGTGTGTGAAATCCTCACCTCCCACCATCCTGTCTTACACATTCCCTCCAATGCCCACAGGAAAAGCAGGAGTCTAAGTATGGCAATAGTGAAACCATCAGTGCACGTACCAGCCCATAAACATTTTTCAGGACAGAGGATTAACAAACAGAAAAGTCATAACACCAAATAAGGTCTCTCAAGTTCTGTGAAAACCTAACACTGGGAAGATCTGTATCTGCAATAATTTCCTTCCTCCAGCACAAACTTTGGAACCTACAAGTAATGTAAGTTTAAATAAAACAAGCTACAGTGCAGGAGGATGGAAGGAGGGAAAAAGGAAAAAGGATCTTGCTCTTGTTATGTACAAGGTAGCTTAAATTTACTTACATACAAAACAAATTAGCACTCCAAAAATCAAGATATTTGCTCATCTTTCAGTCCAGTTCTTTCTGAAAACAATAGAAGAGTGTGGAACCTCAGGGTACTTCTGAGAGACAGAGTTGAGCTGGAGTTCCCCTTCCCTGAAGGGTCCTTTGCTTTGAGATACCACTAAACTAATTTCATTCTTCTCTTCCCCTTCTTGGTCTTTACTTGTTTATTGAGGCCAGGAGTGTCTCAGTCATTCATCCATCCTGTCCCTTCCAGTATAACCCGTGGAAGTTCTGCTCAGTCCCACAGGGCATGAATTTGCTGAGGCTGCCCAGGTGTGAGGGTACAGACAATATTCCTCACTGCTCCCTCCTAGTGCCTGCTGCAAAAATTCCAGAGAAGCACAAGGAGTTTCTCTAATACTGATGCAAACACTTGTGAGTAGCATTTGGGTTTGTGTTTTCTTTGTCAGATAAACTCACTTTGTGTCTCTTTAAAGGCCTGTCTGACATGGCACAAATTCCCTAACTTATATGTTAAAAGAGTGCACCGCTGTCCTAATAAAAAATCAGCATATGAATGCCAGTTAGATGATAAGAGATTAACATAAAAAGGAATTGTAAAAATCTGGATTGCAAAAAAAAAAAAAAAAAAATTTTGCGTTGTGGAGTCAAATCTCCAGGTGACATTAAAATGTAATCCTAAAATGAAAACAGCACACAGCATCGTTGTATGTCAACTTTCCTTCCAGCCTGCAGTGCAGTAACAGTGTCCAGACTCTGGGGATGGAGTGTTGGGAGTGCACACAGCACGCCTTTAACTCAAACTGCTCTGAGAAATTGGTGTTTTTCTTCTTTTGCAAAAACAAGCAGAAATGAAGAATAAAAGAAAGGGATTGCCCTGTCACAGCAAGAAGATAACTTACTCACTTTCTGTTGCACTTTAAGGTGCAAATCCATCCTCATGCTGCCCGTTTCCACCGTGTCAGTCACCCTGGAGCAGCTGGGAGCTCTCCTGCTGCTCCACCTGCCACTGGCTTAGGATCAAACGGGGTCATCTGTCAAATAACAGATGAGAAATAGATGGATGGAGGTCTGCCAAGGGGTGGAACCGCTTGCTGGTTTTGTAGGTAAATTACAGTGAAACAACGTAAGGCTCATTAGTTTGTTAATTAAAGATTATTAAATAAATAGTCTGTGCAGGAAAGGTAATTTAATTTTTTTTTTCTGGAAGCCTGCTCCAAATCTCATAAAAGGTGAGATTGTTTTTATTTTATTTTTGGGAATAAAAATATTCCTAAATATTTTTCATTTTTATTTTTAAGAATAAAAATTATTGTTTCCAGGTGGTTGAAAATCTCTGAGATAATTTTGGTTTAAGAATTCTTTCTGTACATTTCACATTTCATCTAAACCTAAATAGTTTTGAATTTTAACTAATTTCTAGGGAAGATTATTTTTTTTTCCTCTTTCACCATTAAACACACTACTTGGGTTTTCAAAATAATCGGGTTTTTTGGCTTCCTTAGAAATCTTCTCAGTACTCTAAAGAGAGACGTGTGCCCATACCTGTAACAAAACCTCAATGTAAAGGACAAGTTGCCCTATTCCAACACCTTTTAAACTTATTTTCCATCTTGAATCAATTGGATAACTCTCCTGATAGCCTTCATCTTTACCAGGAGCTGCTTTTTACTGTTCTGGTGCTTTTCATGAAAGTGTTCTCTTTCCCAAAGCAAATAGCCACTCACCATGATTGGAATTCTGGGATATTCATGTGCCATTCCTGTACACTGTGAACCAAGTGCAATTTAGCACATGTGCACCAGTGTCAAACATTTTGCTCCAATATTCCAGTTCTATCAACTAGGGTCTTTTCCAAAATTGTAAAGGTATGCACAGTACTATTTCAGTGATTTATCACAATAATCTGGACATCCTAGTGCATGTCTCAGCTAGAACACCGATTTTGTCATGCTGAACACTAATTTGTTTAGAAATTCTGTCATGCTTCATCAAATTAAGCATAATATCAAGTAACCTCACTGAATTCAATGACTCACCCACTTCTCCTGTGGGAAACAATCAAAGCAACTTCCCATGTCACATAATTCCTTAGCAGCTTTGAAGGCTACTCACATTTTCAAAGGGGAATAAATTTACATTCTTCAAAAGATCTGCACAGATACTGGATCTTTGTGTGTGATCTACATGTGTAATCTATCTTTAGGGCTAATTTAATAGCCTTTTCATTGAGATAATGAACTATTTACTGTAATTATGCATGTAGCATTGTTTTAAGTGTAATAAGACTGGAAAAATCATGAAAACTATGTTGTATAAAATAGAGTCACTAAAGCAATTAATGGCCAGAGTACAGTGTTTCACAGAACTGGTACAAATATCCGTGGTTCAAGATTCTATGACAGAATTCTGTGCAGGCAGTGAGCACCCCTAACTCAATCCACAGATTTACTTTAGCTGGGTGCTGAAAGAGTTCCAAAACTTCCCCTAGAAAAGTTTTGACTCCATAGAGAACACAAGTAAACACTAAATGACATACTTATAGTCAGAACAGGAATGTATGGCATAATTGTTCATTTTTGAAATGAAAATGTTCATTTCATTTCAAAGGTAAAAAAAGAACCAATTGTTGATGGCCTTGTGGGTAAAGTTCCCTTAAAAATTTCACTTTATTCTTTTTTGTGTGACATAAATTTCCATAAGAAACAGCTGGATAATAGGAAAAAGTTAATATTCATCTTCCTATTTTTGCATATATTTTATGATAATACAGCAAGAAAAAATGCCACATATATTTGCTTTAGCAAAGTCACAGGAACACAAGGTTTTCATAGGTTTGCCTTGACTTCAGTGAGCATTATGGCTGAGTAGAGACTAAAAAAGAATTGAGCTTGAGAGTTGCCATTTCTCAGTGCCCCCTATTCCCCAGTGATATACATAGGGCTAGATAAAATTTTCCCCCTGTAATTAGCTTGCCAAATACATCTCACTTTCACTTAATTCTTCTCTCTATAAATCTAAAGTAATCCAAATGTATGAATTTATTATACAGTTGTTTCAGCTTATGATGCAATGGCTGCTCTGTTCTTTGTCCTTTCCAGAAGCAGCAGTGGAAATTCAGTCACCTAACACAACCAGCCTTGGGGAACAGTCAATGAGAAGTGGTACTTTCATCATTAAGTCATCAATTAGGTTCTAATTTGGTCTGATACTCTGGATTACAGGTTCACTGCAACATTACTGCAATTGGTTTGTTTGACAAGTCAGCTGCAAAGCTGTTTGGGGGTTACCTGCAGCTCCCGACCTTGCATACATTGCAGTAAATAAAATGTGTTGTGCCAAAAAAGCTGGGGAAAACTGAGCAAAGTCCAAACAGCAAAACTGTAAAGTTATCTCTCTGTGTCTCTCTCTCTGAAGACCTAGAAGAAGAGAGTGTAGAAAAAAGTGCTTTTAATCACTTTTAATCTGTCAGTATAGAAGGGGTCTTATATTGCTGATTATACTCTTAAGGGCAGGGGAAGGAGGAAGCTCTGCTAAAATCCTGAGAAGTGGCTCTGCTAATATCCTGAGCATCCTCATCAGGATTTAAACTACAGGATCCTGAAGAAACATAAAACTACATTCATTGTGAGAAAAAAAAAATTCTGAAGAAAGTATAGCAGCAGTTTTGCTGACAAGGTAAAGTCACAATACTTTAGATCATTTTATCTCTCAATGCATTGTTGTCTGCTGCAAGCCCTACATATCCTGTCACAGATAACAGAAAGTAGGAAAAATGAAATAAGGCTGAGGAAGTAAGTTAAATAACACAGTAAACTTGCTGATAATGGGATCTGCTATGACTGTGAGATAACTTCCTAAAGAAAGTCACAATGACCTAGTTATTCAAAGAATGGAAAGCAGATGACCCTTGAAAATAGGCCCATCTTTCTTCAGGAACAGTATGCTGGGCTGCCTGGTGTTTCTTAATCCTGAACATGACATCTGCAAAGCCAATTGGACAATTTTTTGTCTTTATCTTTTCCAACTAACACCTTTTCTGTCATTGAAAAATAGTGAGATTGCAGATCTCTTCAAAAAGTTGCATGAGAAATTATTGGAGAACCATTGCTCTCCAATGTGATAAAGCAGTTTCACAGATAAAATATCATTCAGGGAACATTTCTTATTAAGACCAGCTTTTAAATTTGAGACCTACAAAATCTCTATCTTTTCTCCTGTGGCTTATTCAGCAGAATGTTTATCATTAATACTCCAGTACTTATGAGCAAGAAAATGTCTTCTCCTCTGAACTCAAAATGCTTCTGAAGAGAAACACACCCATAAATGTATATCTACCAACTACTGATTTTTTGGTTCCTTAAAGAACAAGCAACTTACTTGAGATTTTAATTATGTTTCCCGAGTATGTCAAATCTCTACTGTAATTATTTTTCTACCATTCTTTGTAGGCAGTAGAAAGTGGATGTGGGCAAAGAAATGCAGAACTTTTTTCAAAATACAGTAAACTAAATTTTACTCGAGGAAAACTTTTGAGTTGAAGCATGTAATGTCTTTAAATGCTTGAAAGCTTAGTTTAACAAAAGCACAGGAAGTTTTCTTGACATATTATTTCACATTCTTTCCATCTGTTACTAAAATGTTGTTGCATTGATATTTTTCCCACATTTTTACTACAGGCTGTTTACAATATTTGATTTTATTTAACAAAATACTGTCTAATTCTCCTTCCAAATTAAAAAATCTAAAGTTAAAACATTCAGAAGAATATTTTAAAATATTTCTTAAATACACATTTAATGAAATTTGTATTTAATATTTTCACTTTGTTGCTGTAGGTATCCTTATCCAGCAGCTTTTTTTAAAGTAGGATTTACTTTTTCCTTTAACAAGGGTTAAAATAATATCAGCCAAAATAGCAGGAGCAATATTTGGACTCTGTTTCACGAAAGTTACCTAAGAATCTTTGATGAATATATCTTTTCTTTGTTCATTACTCCAGATAAAAGCAAACCCTCTAAGTGAAGGCAGGAAGCTACAAGAAGAGGCTAGAAAATATCATTTATTGTGTTTTTTCAGTGCTTGGTGTCTATCCTGCTGAACACACCCACAGTTTACAGCTCCAGACTTCAACATTTTGAAAGGGCAGGATTACAGGACAGTGTTGAGAGCAAACCTGTACTCTGTATAGGATTACAATGCAGTTTTAGATAAGTAACTCAGTTTTTCACAGACTTTGTTCTTCTTCAGTGTTAGTTCAGTGTCTCTAAGGAACTCCTCATTAAAAGGATTTCTCCTTCCTCCTGGTGCCACAGGTGCTCAGCCACCATGGACTTAACTTTCCTCTATCACTCTATAGAAAATGAAACCTAATTATGAATTATGCAGCTCTAAAATGTCTACACAAATATGTGTTTTAAATCACTGTGTCTTTGATGATGATTTAATTAATTACATCTCTGTTTAGCAATGGCATTAAAACCTTGGCACTGGTTGTGACAGTCAAGTGAAATGGTGTTAGAGGGCTGTCAGCACTATCAGGAGGCCAGGTCCTTAATCCCCTTTCTGGAGACTGAAATCCCATCATTTCAGCCTGCACAGGGCTTCAAAGGGCAGATCAATTTTTATAAAGGCACTGGGGATACTTCTGCATAGTGGCTGAGAGAGAACATTCTGTTTATCTATCTTGCTTGTAAAGCAAATATGCAGTGATGCATTCCTTTTATCACTTTCAACACCCCCCACAATTTGTCCAGTGAAGCCCTCTGATGGAGGGGAAATCCATCACAGTGGCACCTCCACTACAGGAGTGTGCACACAGCTGGTTCCTTGGGAAACAAGATCACCATCTCGCTCCCATTTCTCCCATATGTCATCCTAAAATCAAAACAGGCTTTCAGGAAAAAAGCTGCCTTCCACAGCTGCTTTTCAGGCACTAAAAGCTCTAGGCCAGTCTCTCGAAAGGAAGGATTCCATGAGCCTGAATTTCCAAGCATGTGATTGATGGTTACAGTGAAACACACATGAAATAGCTCCCTGTGTTTAGAGATGTGCAGCTTCCTCCTACTGCCTGACCTTGGCATAACATTTAAGGAATCATTAATGGGCCATTAATGGCACTTCATGATTTCAATTTGGCTGAGCTTTTGGGATGGATTAGAGGCTTTAACACTCTCATTCCTGAAGCTGTGAGGCATTCATGGGAAACCTCCAAGTCATACAGCTCTAATACAAAACAGTATCTAGATAAGGAGATTTCACACAAGTGATTATTTGGTTATTTGGTTTATTTTATTTTATTATTTGGTATTTACAAAAACAGCCGGGTGGTGTTTGCTTCCCCCTCCCTCTCAATCTCACACCAGTTTCCTTCATGGCCAGACATGCTGAATCTTTGTTATGCATTGAAAGATTCTAAGGAGTTCCCTTAGACTGTTTTCTAAGAAAGGTCAAATTTCCTAAAACGTAGAAATGAGTTTCAAAAGGGACAGAGGTGAAAACTGCCACACTTGGCCATTTCCAGGAGTGCCTTCCCCTGGCAGCCTGTGCTCCAGAGGTGGAAGGTGTTCTCCAGCATTGGGCAGGCTGCCCTGGGCACCAGTGTCCCAGGCTGTGCCCCTTGAGGTGATGGATCCTCTTGGCTGTGCCAGCAGGCTCAGTGAGGCACAATCCTCTCCCTGATCCCCATATGGTGCCCAGATCCCCCACGGAACACACACGGGATCAGCGGTGCTGAGGAGAACGGAGATGCTGAATTATGTAGGAGGGAAGCTTTCCAAACAGGAAACAGGTGTCGAAGTTGCACTACTTTTAACATTTAAAATCTACTCTTTTTCTTAGTTATAACAATCAGTTATAACAAGCTCCAACTGTGAGAAAACTAAACCAGCATTTTAAAAGTGAAAATTCATTTTTTACTTGCTTTGTCAATTTTCTAATAACCTGATACATTAAATTCCTTGCAGAAATAATTAAGACACCGAATTTAAGCCTGATTAACAAATACCAATTTTATTCATTAAATCCTTGGTTTTAATTTTTCAATAGGAAACAAATTAAAACTAAAACATGTAGAGCAGGAAACACAATCTCCTCAAATGCTCCAACCCATTCATTTATTGTATTAATTTTAAAGCAATTGTACTTAACTTTTGCTCAGCTAGGTACCCCAGAACTTGAAGAAATTAGCATGTTCATACTATTAAGTCATAGCAGAGTCATCCTGTCTATTTATTTACTTATTTATAAATTAACCTCTTTGCTCATGCCTTGATTTTTTTTATTCCTTCATCCAACTGTAGATTTTTTCCTTCCATGAATAAAAGTTGTAAATTCTAGAGGCAGGTCAAAGCATAAATGCTGCACAAAATCTTTCAAGAATAAACTTAAATACAGCTTAAAGGATATATGTAATGTATCCCCTCCCCTACACCAAGAAAAAATTTACTCAATGCATAGAATTACATTTGTATTCAATATATATAGATGAAGAGTTGCATAAAATTGGAAAAGAAAGGAATTACTGGTAAAAAATGCATCCTTCATGTGAAAAATAGCTTTCTTCATCATTGAGGCTAAGCACAGAATTCCCTGGTGTGGTTTTCATTTGTGTGAATGGTGTATTTATTCCTATCAGGCATTTTAGGGAAAACTTGACCCTGGCAACTCTGCATCTCTGCTTTTGCATCTCCAGGTCCAGCAGGCTGACCACCCAATGAACTCTGCTTGCCTTAGAGCCAGGCCCTCTCACATTTGCCCCTTGTAAAAATTTACACGTGCCACAAAGTGCCAAAGAATCACAAAGAACAGAACTTTTCTAAGAGCTGCATCAAATGTATGCAGAAAAATAAAATCTATGCAAAATAAAGTCCTGGTGTGAGTATTTAACCATCCTGGTGTCCTCTTCTGAGGAACACCAGCAATAAAGAGTTGGGGCTTTTTTGTCAGATTTTTCTGTCATCTGATTTGCTCCCATTTCTCTCAAGGACTTAGTCAGGTGAGAATGTCTTGCTTCTCTTTTCCCCCAAAGTTTTAGCACAGGTTTCCTGTCCCATCTCAGCTGAAATCAATGTTCTTGCTTGATTACTAAAGCAGCAGAACACATCAACTTTCCCATTACTAGTTTTACCCTAAAAGCCACTAAGTTCTCATCTCTACTGTGCAATATCCAGGCACTAACACACACCAAAGAGCCCCCCAAATTACTAATGACATGCAGAAATCACATTAATGTTTTGGTTTGCAATAGTTCAGATTCAACCACGTAAAATTTTATAGGGGACTTCACTGAGCAGAACTAAGTATATACTGTATTAAAACTGAATACTCTCAAACTCCTTTCAGATGCACAATCACTTTGTACTTAACAGGACCCCAGTTTGTTCAAAATCCATTTTGCACAGGAGATATATTCAATTAATTAATAAGCTTTCTCTAGATTTTAATTCTCTGACCTAGTGTTTTTGAAATTGCTGCTTTTCTCTTGTTTTAACCCCCCTCTGCTCTTTTTTAAACCAACACCTTGCAATTACTCCAAAAGCTATTCTGTATGCTTCATAAAACAGATAAGGAAGCACCAGGTTGCCATTTATATTTGTTAAAATGAAAAATATCTCCTGGTTATCCTTTTGATGAATCCAGCTGTCAGAGAAATTAGCATGAAAGGCTAACTCATGCAAAGAAGAACGCATAAATGAACAATAAATTATACAACAAATAAAATACATCATTTATATTTATTAGGAGCCTAATTCTGGATGCTCTTATCATAGCACCCCTACTCAATTCAAATACTAAATAGAAATATAGGCATTGTCGTATTGGCACAGGGTCAGTTATTCCATCTCTGAAAATGGTGGTGTCACAGAGTAACCATAGATGGAAACTAAAAGGGAATAGGCCTTAAAAACCCCCCACAATATATAAACATAGAATTTACTCTGATCTCTAAAGACACTGGCTTTACCTTAACACTAAGATATATTGTCACTTCTATGAAAACTCTAGATGTCCCTTGCAGTCACAGAAAGACACAGATCTTTTTTGAACTTTTAGCCGGGCCCAAAAGTCCATGAAGTGTTCCAAATCCTTTTGCAGTGAGCTGCCAGTCTGTGCCACAAGGCACATCAGCCTTGCAGCCTTCTCTGCCCCACCCCTGCTCCTGTTCACATCCTTGCTCCAGGTTTTCTTGCTCTAAAATCAAAATCATACATAAGCAGGGGAAAGAGCTGGTGTGCACTCAGGACCTGACACACAAAAGGCTGGGAGAGAGCAAGAGCACACCTAGAGCAAAGCAAATCTGGCAGTGCTTTCAATACAGTCAGTTTAGATGGAAATTACTCTAATTTAGCCCTCTTTAATTCCCAGTGTAGGCACTTGTTGGGTTAAGCTTCAGTTACACCCCTGGGTAGCTGTAGCACAGTGGTGTTTGTTCTGGTTCAGCATTCACCAAGGACTTCAGCTGCATCTGCTGGGAGCAAGGGCCATGTATTCCCACACCATCCTCACCTTGTTGCCTCAAGACCTGGTTCTGTCCCTTGTCCTGTTGCAACAGAGACACTTTTGAAAATCCAGGGACTGTTATATCTCCACCTTCCTTGTGTAGAGTACCATCAGTTATCTTTTGATCCCATCTTCATTTATACGCAGGATGCAGCTACAAAACGTGCTAATGTTTTTGTCTAGGTAAATGGGTCACTGAAATACGATGGTCTTCAATCAAAACCAGCAACTAAAATGTTCCTGATGCAAGCAGGAGTAAAAGCCTAATCAGGGAAAGAGCATAAGCTAAATTGTGGAATGGAGCCATCTGAAAACTCAGTAAAATCAGTTTTTCATGGTGAGGAAAATGAGAAAAGGACCTTGGTGGCTGCCATCAGAAATGTTGGAAAAGAGCTGATGTCTGGATTCCAGGGATATTATATCAATGTCGAGAGCCAGATTAATATTAACGTCTCTAGCTTGTACAATGTTGTACCAGGGAAGCAATGAGTATCACTGGATGGGCTAACTCAACACTGGGTATGATCTGCCAGGCTGTGCCAAGGATGCTTCATTCAGTCTGCTCAGATAACTGCTGTATACCTGCTGAAACTCTACAGATTTGGGCTTTATCAACACTTTTACCAAGTAATTAATCACATCTTGGTCTAGTGCCAGTTGTCAAGCCTTCAGAGAAGTCCAAATCTATCTGTTAACTAATATCCATCACTGTGATGCCAAATTAAACAAAAATATTTTTTTCCTCAAATTATTTGATTATTCATACACTTTGTTAATAATTAAGAAGACACTTTTTAAATAAAACCAAAACGATAGCTATTCTACCTATGAGCTAATCTTTATGTTCTGGTCACTCCATTTACATATATTTGAAGATACTGTTTTTAATTCTTAAAGAAGCCTGCGGTGTTTCACTCAGGCTACAGTTGGCTTACTCAGAGGACTAAACTCAGAAATGTTTTATTCTGACAGCAGGAGCAAACAAGCTGATGAGTCTTCTGTTGGCATGGCAACACAACACTGAAACTAATTCAGGTCTTTGGTAATGACAACAAAATATTCTCTTCCAAAAGCATAGTAGTGAAGCATTATTTCATTCCACAATTTCTTGTTTCAGGGTTAGATTTTTTTTTTTTTTTTTTTTTTGCTTTTTTTGGTTTTGTTTTGAAAAATCACATTAAACTATCCTGTTTCTAAGCAGTCTGGTTTATTTGGACCAACGCTGACACAACCTCTCTTCACTCTTTTTTTTCATAGCTTGACTGCATTCCCACCTTGATGTTTACCCTTGCTCCTGAAAACTGCAATTACAGACAGCTCTCAGTGTGCAGACTAATTAATTAACACCCTCAGCTTCTATTCAGAAACAGTCAGTGCTGCAATGGATGACTTCTGGAAACAGATATAGAAGCACTAGGGATTATGAGCTCTTTTCCTTTCAGTATATATCTGCCAGCAAAAAAAACCCAAAAACCAA
>VWYP01007435.1:0-33438 GCA_013400435.1 Pycnonotus jocosus | reverse complement strand
AAAAAACCCAAACAAAACAAACAAACAAACAAACAAAAAAAAAAAACAGAAAAAACCCCAGGTAAGGATGATATTTTAGAAATCTTGCAACAGTAAAGATGCTGAACTGACAGACAGAGCCAGAGCTCCAGTCAGAGCTCATGAATTCATGATTTCAGTGAAACTGTATAGAAGAAAAGTGGTCTAAATAAAGTTATATTTGATACAGACTCATCAAAAATATTTACGATTCGAAAAAAAAAAAAAAAACCCAAACAAACAAACAAAACCAAACTGAAAAGCCCTTACAACACTGTGGACAAGCAACAAGAAAACCCTTTACAGAAGCATTATGGAATATAACACCACTTCCCTGTACATGTGCATCCTTTTTAGAGTACCAAGGACCTTCTTTCCTGATTATATCCAATCAGTCCTGCCAATAATTTTAAGGAAAACAGACCTGTCCTCCCGCCTGCTTTCTGGTGTGTCACTTTTCTGGCCCAGAAAGGCAAGCTGCAGAGCCAGTCCCAGCTTTGATGAACTCACTGGTCTGAACAGGGCACACAAAGTAGAGGAACAAACAAAATGCAGAAGGGCAGAGCAATTGATCCAAGTTCAAACAGGTAATCATGAGTTGAAACAGATGCTAGAACACCCAAGGAAAGAGATCAAGGTCTCAGATGTCATTCTTTCCTGTGATTGAAGACACTTTGCAATTAAAAACAAACAAACAAACCAAACAAGAAAAAAAAATCACCATTATTCTGCCCATTTGATGGGCAGGATCATGGAAATATAAGAAACTTTTCCAGTGTTTGAAAGTGTTTCCAAAAGACCCTTAAAATAGACCACAAAAACCATTGATAACCATACATTTAGTTACAAGTCTGGGAAATTATGGAACTGGGAAATTATTTGCATGCCTAAGCAGGAAAGTGATGTTGGTTGATTTAAACCCATTTTATGGGTAGACTATTCCACTTCGAGCACTCAGTTCCAAAAATTCCTGACACCTTGCAGTTTGTTATGCTGATCTCTTTAATTTCCATCATTGGTTTCATCGAGAAAAAACCTGCTTGAGACTGACATTGTGTTCTTTTCATCAGGAATATGCTGTTTTTCTCTGAATAATTTATATCCACCGTTTTGTGGTTTTGTCAATCACAGCACCACAGACCGCAATACTGACTTTTTTTTTTTCCTCATGCACACAGCATTTTAGGAATGACTTTAGTAGGAGTTTTGGCAATTTAAGCACTGCAATTTGGAGACCAGCTCATGCTGGGAGTACTGACATCTAGCTTAAGAAATGAGTTCTTTAACTACTGGTCTAGCTTCAAGGTGATTTTTCTGATGCAATTTTTTTCTTTAATGCTTTTAGGAATGCACTTTCATATAGCTAACTTTCCATCATTTGTATTTGTCCTGTATTCCAGTGTTACTAAATGAGATTCAGTTCAGAACTAAGGTTACAAACAACACACACAGTGAAAGGCAGGCTGCAATAAGAAAGGGTGAAAAAAGCCCATTCCCTGGAGCTCCAATCTCTCTCCTTCAAAGGCAGAACCATATCCTTTTAAAAATGTTATGTTATATGGGAAGCTACTGCATTTCAAAAACTGGATGCAATATGCTATTTATACTTAATTAGCTCTGTGTTTCATCTTTTTCTTTTACAGGTCTTTTGTTGGCCTATGCAAGTGCAAGCAAAATTCTGCTTTTCTTAGGGATTTCTGATCCCTGATATTATTTTTTAAGGAATACCTGCATGATCTATCCCATTATGCTTTTGACTTGGACTGAATTAGATTAACAGGTTCCACTCAGATCTCCCATCATGCCTTCACTGTTAAAGTAAACAGAAATTCCCACAATAAAGGACAAGAAGGAAAAAATGCAGAATTATCCTTCTATTTCTTGCAGTCATTTCCTTTCCTAGCCATCACCACTTAGATAGACCATACAATTTCTAATTATTTATACCAATGCTAGTAGGAATCCAGAAGAAAAATGCAGGCACTGGACAATTCAAAAAGCAAGGCTTTATAAGAGCTGAAGAAGTACTAAAGAAAAGAAAGTCCTCACCTCTCTCTGAAAGATGGTTGGAAAGTTTTTCAGTTTATGTTTTCTTGCATGCAATTTCATTTGTATTTAAATCTAAAACCCAAGACTTTGTTGGAAAAATCCTATAAAAATTCTATACTTGTCAAAGAGTGAACATATTCATATAGGTATTAAAAAAAAGAGTTATTAATAGTCAGAATTACCATGACTATTTATAGACACATATTTTTCACTTCTTCAAATATACAATACAGAAAATTCAGAGTAACCTGTTAACATTAAGGTTAGCATTAAGGTTATCTACCTGGTAGATATAAAAAAAGAATTCTCATTGGAGGACAGAGATAAGCACATAATATCAACCTCTGAAGGAGCTGGTGCTATTCATCAGCAGAGAGGCAATGCTAGATTAAATGAACGACCATTTTAATCTTTCTGCCTGCAATTATCTTGTCCAATTTGGTTTGACAATTTGCAGCTATGGTTTTCATATACTGATAAAACCTGGAGAGGATTCTGTGTGAATACAACATCCTTCTTTTTTTATTATTATTTATTTTGTTTAACTTGAAATGGTTTGTACATTGCTGGGAGTTTGGCCATTTCTAAATGCCCAGCAGGGCACACTCTGGAGCCTTCCTTCACTGGGTGTTTGTAAGAGACAGGCAGCATGCAGCAATCTACAAAATCACACCATTAGGGATTCCATAGGAGTTGGTTTTCCTGTTAAAACATGGACATGGTCAACAGCTTCAGCTTCAGCTCGGTTCAGTCAGAGGCAGAGAATGACATTGATCACCACCAAGAGAGAAAAGCAGATGGGAAACCTTAAGGGATGTGCCATGCTGGAATCAGCTCAGGCAAAGGCAGGCAAACAGTGGATTCATGAGGAATGAGGCATTGAAAATTGCACAGGGAATGAGGGACAAAAGGATCACTCCCAGCAGGTATGGAAACTCCATCTGTGGCAGTGAGAGACACACAGAGGCAGAAAGTACCCTAACAATACCAGAGCACAAAAGAACACAGGAAGAGGTTTGAGAATGAACTGAGAATAATCTAAAGGTGAGAAGGGCACAAAGTCTTTATTATACCTTCTCAACATCCATTTCTCACCACTCACATATGAACTCATTCTCTAAGCTTGTAGGCTTCCTTTAAGATCACATTTTAACAATGCAAAGCTACTCCAGGCCTTTGAGAAACATTTTTGTCTTAAACCTTGCTAAGTCATACATAAAGCAGGACCCAATCAATCCTAGACATTATTCTGAGGAGTCTGGTGTGAGAATTGCAGATAAACTCTATCAGCTTCCAGTATCTCACGTGTACTAAGGTTTGCTGCTTTTTTAAGTGATTGCTGCTAACAGAGAACTAATGCCCCCATGGAGTTTGAGCATGTCTTCGAGATATAGTGAAAGAAAGTAATCTCTGTCAAGGCAATCTGCTGGGAACTGCAGTTTTTGAACTTCATGAAAAGCAGCAATAATTTGAGAGCTAATGGGATACCATCAGGGAGTCTTCAAACCCTCAGGTAAGGCAATTCTTTCTTCTCAGCATGTTCTACAGCTAGAGGAGAAATATTATATTAGCTTGGACCCAAATTCTGAAAGGAACTCCTCGTTAGCATCGATCTCCTTTTGCTGGAACAGCCAACAGTACCTACTCAGACATCACAAACACCAAACACCTCTTTTAAAACGTTCTGTGCAGGAATTTGCACATTCAAGGCATTGTAGAAACTACAGCAGCACCAAACACAGTGCCAGTGCCTGTTTCCTTAGCTGGCACCCCTAAAGGTTGGTTTTATCCTTAAATATTGAATAAAAGCATTCTGTAACATCTTTCAAGGAATTCCATTTATGCTTATGCTTTCTAACAGTTCTCTCTCTGCTTTCCAGGAAACTTTATTGTTCCTTCCTAGGAACTTTTCAAATGATTACTAGCAATGCTCCTGCTGCTTTTTGGGAATTTTCTACTACAGGCTTTCAGAAATATCTCCTGTACCTTCTAGGAACTTTTCAATTGCTGTCTTATGCCCACTACTTTCTAAAATTATTTTCTCAGTACTTTCATCCAGAAATCTCCCCAAAGCTTTCCAGGTCTTTTCCTATTGCTCTCTAAGAATTTTCTATGTATTTTCTTGAATTCTCCATGCTGATTTCTGAGAATTTTGGCTAAATGGTTAGTAGGAATTATGCAGGCCTCCTACGATTCCCAACTGCTTCCTAAGATATTTACAGATACTTCCTGTTGTTTTCCACTAATACTCCTCTTACTCTCTAGGAATTTCCTCTAGGATTTTCTGAAAATGTTATTGATTCCTTCTAGGAATTTATTAATGCTGCTTCCCAGGAGTTTTTCTTCTGCTTACAGACCTTTTCCAGTACTTTCTAGGAAACCACTAATAGATCTTAGGAATACCACCCTGACACTCATAAATGACTTTTAAGAATGCTCCAGATATTTTTGAGGAATTTCCCCACGACTTTTTGGGAATCCTGCTAATGCTGTTGTAAATTTTCCTTCTACTACATAAATAGACACACTAGGGATAATTGATACTCATATACATTCTGACAAAAACGAGGGAAAATGTCACTGGGCTAGAAATATTGCCAAATCTGACCACTGCTCAGGCAGGTGGCAGGTGGAGTTGATTTTCTGTGACTCCTTTAGAGCTCCACTCTGTTACCTGAGGCTGCACTGACACAAGGACAGTGAACCACAGAGTTACAGCTCATCCCCTCTCTCACTAGCCTGGACCTCAATAACCACAAGGCACATGCCTTTCATCTCAGTCAATTTAATTTGATCAGCTGACATTTGGAATCTTGGTGCAAATATCCTTTTCTTAGTAAAGTGATTACAACTGCTAGCAGTCTTCTACCAGATTGCTTTTTCCATCATACAGAACTGTTAGAGATGTGTCTTCATGTCCACACTTCAATCCTCATCCTATCCTCATTCCATGTCAGGAGATTCAGTTCTTATCACAGCAACCTGGAAAGGGCAGTACCCACCACCTGTTCATTCAATTTTCAAATAAATTTATTCCTGTATCTTCCAGACTGCACTTCTGGCTAAGAAAAAGCTCTTTATAACCCATCACATAGTTAGCTCATGGCTTTCACTCAAACACTTCAGAATTCTCTTTTTGTGGTATTTCTACAAGTACTGACAACAAATGGGCGGCTTGAGAGTCAACAGAGCTGCATGGCAACAACACCACATGCACTTTGCTGTGTTTCCTGAACATGTGTATGTCACTCTGATCTCCTTTATTTTTTATTTTTTTTCTGTTTTACTCCCTGGGGCAGAGATGATTTGTTAGTTTTGGTCTGTACATCACTAATTTGAGTCTGACATTCACAGATTACAGCTGGTAAGGAAGTAGGTGCTTAATTTGAGATGTCACATGGTTTTGAGCAAGTCATTTATGCAATTTTAGAAAATTGGCAAAATTATAAACCATTATGTTAGTATAATGGAAATTCACTTAATTGTCACTATTGTTTTATCATACATCAGTGCTCCTATTTTGTATTTGTGACTCAGGTGAAAGGTTGCTTTCCAAACCAATTAATCCTGTGCTGTTACTTATAACCTGAACACTCTGTGTCATGATCATAGTTTCATATATATTGATACCAAATAAAAACCTGTACTGTTTTACTGATGGAAAACACCTTTAAGTTCTTTTCAACTGGATTCTGTCAAATTTCTTTAAAAATCACAGGTGGTTTGATTTGGATTTTCATTGACAGAAAAAAAAATGGAGAGGATTACAGAACCTACTGAAAACTATGATGGTCTCAAGATGTGACAAAAGACTTCCATAAGTTAATGAAGAGCTGCTCACTGTTAAAAATGTGCTCCTGTAAAAGAGGAAAGGAATCGAGGTCTTTTGTCCACTGACTTTTACTGACAAGAGATCAGAGCACACAAAGGCAAATCTACTTTAAGGTTTAAAACCAGAGTAAACCTTTACTGTTTGGGAATGAAGCAGTTTCATGTTTTCAGGGTTCAGTGGGGTATTTTCTTCTTAAGCCAGTTTGTTAATGAGAAATCTGTGTTCAGCATCCTTCAAGGAATGCCATTACTCTGAGATGCAGGGCTCTGTTTGAAGGGGCAGAAACGAGTCCCAAGGATGCATTTTGTAAATCTCATAATGGTTCTTGAATTTTCTGTCTGGTGAGGTATGTGACTGGAATGGAGGACATTAAAAAACTAACACTGGAGCATACCACAGCTCTTCCAATGGATTTTTTTCTGGGGATCTCAACCAAGGAGACAAATGACAAGAAATGAGGGACATTATTCTCTCAGAGTCCCAGTTTGTGAGTAACTCACAAGTGCTCTACTGTGGCTGTGTTTTCTTCATGTTTTTGCTTCCATAAAACCAGGTGCTTCATAATAGCAATTGGTGCTCTTGCTTAGTTGAACTTTAGTAGACAGCACTTCTCAAGTAAATTTGGGTCTGAAAAGTATGCAGCCTTTTTGCCAAAATTATTTTTAAAATCCCTCAATTAGACATTTCTAGGAAGTGTTTAAAAAAGGCCATATTTATTATTCAGAGAATCCTATAATTTGCCAAATTTCACCATCATTTTCCTGAAATTTTGGGAGCAATTTCTACAAATACCTATTTCTTACATTGCATTCTACTGACTATATCTATCCTACTTTTTTCCTGCACTGAGCCTATTCAAAGGATCAGTATGAGTCTCTTGCTCTTTTCCAAGTGTTGAATAACAAAAAAAAAACATTTCAGCTAGCTGTAAGATTTTTTTTTTTTTAATATCTTCCCTTCTCATTCATTAATATGTCTGGTGTGTTTTTCTGTGGCTGGAAAGCATTTTTGTGACTGGAGAGCTTTGTTACTGTATACAAGGGCCTCAATAACAACAAGGAATTTATTAATGCAATATGCACATACCTAGAATTTTCCTGATGAGTCTCAATGGGCTTGAACATTAATTGAAGATTGCATTGCTAAAGTAATTTCTTCTTCTATTCCTTTGTTGGTCAAGAACAACTAAATTGCATATTCTGAGTTACAGCACTTGAAACTGGTTGTTAAATCCAAAGGGATGGAAAGGAGTTTGGAGTTAGCATATTAAACACATTTTGCTCTAGAGATGATCTTAATTTACACTGTATTGCATTAATAGTTTCTTTAATGTTAAATTTCTCCACTGTCTTGAGTGGGAGGTCTGAAAATATGTGAATAATGCTTTCAATTGTTTTGCTGTAAAAAGACACCTGCTCTCTACTGATCTGAACTAAAAATATAATTCTCATTTTCTTAACATTTTAGGCACATAGTCACTAAAAATAAGTAATTCAATAAGGAATTTAGCAGCATTCAGAAGATAATGTTAAGAATGGGTTGAAAGTTCCATGATCCACTGGCTATATGACTGACAGCAGAATTTGATGTTCAATAGAATTAAGTGCTGTTTTTTCTCAGATTAAAGGGCTTGCAAATACATTTTAAACATATTCAGGCTCCTTTTGTGTGGTTTGAGTATCAAGAAAGGGTCTCACTTCTAAGGAATGATGCTGATGGTTTTAGGAAAATGCAGGTGATCCCACTGCACTGAGATGCTCAGGTGCTCAAAGCAGGAGCAAAGCAGCTCTGCAGAGGACATTCATGGGACTGATTCAGGGCTGACACTGGACTGTCCTGTGACCCTTGATCATGATTGGCAGCAAAGCCTGAACTAATTCCCTAATTCAAAAATTCACTAATTCCCAGCCAATTGCTTCATCAGGCTTACTAATAACCCAAAAATTGCAGAATATCTCTCTTCAAGACCAGAAGAAGAAGGATTTTCAAGTAATATTTTTCATTTTCTTTCTCTTTTCAACAAAAGAGATCATCAAGTCAATTCAGTTAAAGCTCATTGCAAGTGTGCAGCATTTCAAGACTAACAAAAATATAGTACATGATGTTGCATGAGATGTTGCATTAATGTCTTGAATTTTATGACTGTCTGTAAATAATTAAACCTATTCCACTATCTCCAATAAATATTCTAGGAATACCATGTTGGGAACAGGCTGGAAGCCTTACCAGTCTCTTCTAGTGAAGGCACATTGGGGAATACTTTGTAAACACCAACCTACAACATTCATTAGGGACCATCACTGATTCTAGAAAGTGCCAATACACTCTGGTTGGACAGGTATTTTTACTTGGATGAAAAACCTAGATGGGCATTGCCCACATATTAATACAAATATATTAAGATTTAGTATTAGCTGGACTTCTCAGTGGCAGTTTAATGACAGGACAAATGCATTTCTCACAGACCCTACAAACTGGATTTTTTTTTCTGCATTGACAAAGAGCAGGGAAGGTGATCAGCTGTGGAAGCACTTTTTGACATGATACTTACTGTTGGAGAGACAGAAGACTCATCTCATTATCCCAGTTCCTCTGCACTCTCACAAGAAATGCTCAGAGATTCCCAGGGGAACAGAAGCTGCCATTTAGTGATGATTTCAGTTCCTACCTAGCTATACTTACTTTTTCAGAAAAGTCTTTTTGGGGTTGAGGTAGTCATGGTGTTCGGTTGGTTGTTGTTTTTCCAAACAAAATTCTAAAATTGCAGGGAATAAAAGCAAAGTGGGCAGAATGTCAAAACAAGGGGGAGCAGAATGACAACCATGACAACTAACCTGTAAACACAGTGAAATCATTTATTTGCCCATAATCTGTTATAGCTTTAGCATTTCTGTGATGAGTGACTCATTTATGATATATCACTACTTCCACTGGCTGGGGATTTATCTGAGCTGTGGTTTGACAATGGAGCAAGAACGACTTGCAGAATCCCAGCATCAGAATGAGAATGGTACAGTCACAGAATAGTGAGTGCCCATCTGCTGTGAAGTCCTGCTCTTTCGAGGGAGTATTTTTGAGGGCTTGCAGAGATTTTGATGTCTGCTGTGACACTCAGGGGGTGCACCAGGGCCAGCTCTGTTAGTCAACACCACTCCAATGCTCTGTGGGTTAGTTGGTCCTCCTTCAGCAGAAGCACAGGCAGCCTGAGCTCTCTGACAGTGTCCTGGGGTGCTCCTGCTGCAAACACATCCTGTGCCTGCATTTATCTGGGTCATACCTGGCCTATTTTCAGGTCTGAAAGCTCACAGGAGCAGCCCTGGGTCTCAGGGCACAAAGTGTGTGGTGCTGTGCCTGTTTCCTGCTCTCTTTAAGCACAGGACTCTGAGCAGCCAGCGAGGGTCAGTGCATTCCCAACACAAAGCTTTGCAGCTCTGAACGTGGATCCCTCACACGGATCACCTGGCTCCAGACAGCTGCAATCCTCAGGAATATGCAGCCATCCAACTCCTCTGGAACAATATGGAAAGATACTAAAAGCAAACTGGATACTTTTCTCTCCTTCCAAACCACAGTTGCTTGGCTTCCATCTTTATTTATGCTATTATATATCTATTTTTTTTTTTTTTTTTTAGTTTTGAAACTTCCCCCCTTTTTCTATATTTAGGAATGAATACAGTTGTTGTGACTAAAGTAAGACCAAGAAGTTATGGTTAGAGAAAAGTTTCTGAACAAAAATAAAAGAAATGAAGAGGAAATTGAAGAGCAGGCTCAAGAAAGGAACAGGCAAGGATGAAAAAAAGCAGAGATACAAGAAAAAGGACAAAGTAGTGCAAAGCAGAGCCAGAGGGAAGAAAAGTAAGTTGATAAAAGACAAGTGGCAGAAAGGAAGAATTAAGGTGACAGAAGAAAAATAGTTGTAGGAATTAAAAACAACTCCCCTAAGACTCAGCATTTACAAAAAGTCCTCCCAGATAATGTTCTCAGATCAGTTTCAATTTCCTCCCTTCACTATGTCTGGTGGTTTCCATACAATACTGTTAACAGTGAGAGGAAAATATTTTTATTTTAGATTTAGAGTCCAAGTCCTTTATCACTTTTGTTTCTGTTCAGGTGGCTGTTTTTCCAGGCTAGCATGACAGAGCAAGAATTAATGGAATTAATTGAGAATTTCAATTCTTTGTCTTGAATAGCCAGCAGGACTGAGGAGGGTTATGCACATTAGTTCCACTGAATATTCTGTTGGGCTTATATTCATTACATAGGTCTTTTCTTATTGACATCATCTTTCTAAATTGAGAATTTACTCCAGTCTTTGGTCTATCACCCCTATTCAGACTCCCTCAGATTTTCCTTGATAGAGACTAAAGTCCCAGACTTATCACTTCTCAATTACTTTTGAAAAGATTTCTGTCCTATAAAATGCTGCACTTAAAGTGTTGGCAGATAAAGATGTCACATATGTGTAAGGTTTGCCTTAGGGCCAGACAGGATGGATGCTCAGATAAGAGATTCAAAAAAAGGATGCTGTGCTTTACAAATGAAATTAATTTCAACGCTTATTAAAACAGACATGTGAAATAAATACATGTGTAAACAAAATATGCATTATACACACACACAACTTATCTGTCATAGTATATAAAGTCTAAAAAACTTGCAGACACGCTGGTATTTGCAAACCCACTCAGTTAACATGAAGGTCCACATCCTTTTAGCCTGGCTTTCTTCAGCATGGTTCTGTATGGATAAAAGTATTCTTGGTACAGAGGCTTTCAGCTTTTCTAATTCAGAAAGATTTTGTATTCTTGCACCCAGCCACCACTCTGACACTCGAAAGAGAATCACAGAATTTATCTTCTGTGGCTTGTCATGGCATAGAAACTTTGAAATTATTTTGACTTTCAATGCAAGCAGTCTCCCAAGACAACGTGTTTCGAGGCCCCAGATGTATGTCCCACGAGGATTCTCTGCTGTGATATTCTCTAACCGAGTAAAACTGCACTGTTCTATTCTCTTGGGCATGTCTTTTTACCAGAAAAAGGAAAACTGTGACAGAAAATCCCAAACCTGCATGATACTAGTTGAAATCAAAGTGGAGTTACAATCTTTTTGATCATGCAGTGGCAATGGAGAGGAAGTGCCATTATATACAGGCATATTCTTCCTATTTTCATATGCCAGGAATCTATTTGAAAAATTTGGTTTACATTGTTATTTATATAAACTTACAAAAAAATTTAAAAAAGAAACCCAAACATGAAATAAGTAATAGTTATGTTTAAAAAAGTTCTAAGAAAAACAGAAAATAAAAATATTGACATCTCCCGGTAACTAATTTCCAGCTGTTACAAAATTTAACCAAGATAATTATATATCATGAGGAACTGCTGCTGTTTTTGCAGCACACAGTATGGCAGACACAATGGCAGAGCCTGACTTAAAACAGAGGACCTCAAACTGCATCAGCATTAACCCCTGATCTGGATAAAACTGGGAATCATAGGTGAGTTTGGTCTCCTAAAGAGAGAGTTTCCCTTAAACTCAATAGGTATGAAACTTTCAAAATGAACAAATTCTCCTGTGGATAAAAAAAATATATGCAGGAAACTTGTAGGCACAACAGTAGGAACTGATAGGAACTGACAGCAGTTACAGTATCTAAGGCAACTGCAATAAATGAAAATGCTTTATGGATTTAGGGAAAAGTTGCAAAGAAGAAGCAGTGGCTTCTATTCACTGAAATAATTTGAAGAACAAGGTTTTCATGGCTAGCATCTTAAGAGATAAGAGCTAACCAATTTCTTCAGCCAGGCCTTATTATGGTCACAATTTATAAAGAGTTTAAGTTATAATTTGCTTGAGGGTTTTCAGGGATGGGGGTTTTGGGGTTGTTTTTTCTTTGGTTAAGGTTCAAATCCCACTCCCATTGCAGCTCCATTCCCTAGCAAGGACTTCAATGAAAGATCACACAATTGCTACTGAGATAAAAAGATATGGAAAGGAGACTGTAGATAGATACAGCCAGTGAAATAGTTAACAAAAATATTTTACCATTCCCAGTTAGAATAATATTCACAATTTTTCAGATGCCTCATTGCATCATAAATTAATGTTTTCTGGCTGATTTGCACTTCTTTTAATAAAATACAAAATTAGCTAATGCTACATATTGTACTGTTCTATACTATCATTAATGCCTATGTACATCACAAATTAGAGAATTTTACCTCCCTAATGTTCAGTATCTAATCTTAAATAGAACAAATTTTATTATATACACATTAATCAAAATGGTTCAGCAACATTATTCATGATTATGTTTCTCATTCATGGCAGCTAATTGCTATTTGAAATTTGGACTATGCTCATTAGATTTGGGGCTGCATGGCATGCCTTAATTTTCTTTTGGGGCAAGTTCCTACATTTAGGATTTCTTTGCAGAAATATTTGGCATTTTCCTTTAAGATGTAATGAGCTTTCCAGATTTTTCTAACAATGAAGTCATTAGATGTTAGAATTCCCAAAGAGATGTCAACTTATTAGGAATAAATTCTTTCAATATTTCATCTGGATACATGTGAATAGCCACATTGAACATTCTGGTAAATATTCATCTCTGCTAAACATAAATGATACCTTGTAAGTCTTTAGCTCTTTTTGAAAAAAGAAAAAAAAAAAAAAGCAATCAGAAAAGCCCCATAAAGGCCAACAAAACTTGAATTTAAATGAACAGACACTGGCAATTTCTACCTATGCAAGGATCTGAAGTCTAGTGTTGAATTATTTATTTATTTTATATGCTGAAGGGCTCTGCAGTCCACTGGCACCTCACTTCACAGAGTATAAAAATGACTGGTTTAAATTTGTCATGGCAAATGAACGTGTGAAATCTAATCTCTTATTCACACAATGAAACCCAAGAACCAATATAAGATTTAATGCTGAAAATATAAGAAAAATATTCTGCAGGTTGTTTAGATCTGCCTGATTTTACTTTACTGGCTGTGTTCCATTCCATATGAAATACCTCTGGCTTAGAATCATGGACTTTTTAATAGCACTCTAAATTAAACTTAATTCCACCTTCATATCCTCTATACTAAAAAGAATGTTCTAAGGTTAGAAGCCATAGTGAAGTTTAAATCTGTTTGAATTACTTATCACGTTTCAGACCTATGTTAAATAACTTTTATAATATGCACATGGAAATTTCTGGTGAGGGTACTGTAAGATCTGTGAAACATTACTATGATACAGTCATATCTTTATTAATAAACTAATAATAAATTTTGAAACTGAAGCACAGAATTCTTTCTCCTCTGAAACAAAATTCTTCTTCCTACCCTGTCTATTTATGACACATGCCAATGATTCAACAGAGTTTGAATTTACCTGTCCTTATGGGCAATGAAGTGTCAGGCTAGCTAGCTTGCCTTAACCACCATGATCAGAGGTCAGAGGGGGTTACCTTCTTTCTTTGAAATAACAATTGCAAATTTAGGACAGGTCACATTTTGTTGGTAAAACAAAACTACTTGAGAAGATTTATTCTGATTATTACATGGTGTAATCAAATTACTCTGGCAGTGTTTATAAAAACTCTGAAAAACTTTTTTGTTGTTTTTGGTTTTGTTTTTGTTTTTTTTGTGGAGAAGTCTTCTTTGCATCTTAAACATCAGCAGTTGTGTCCCTTCTGGTTCACTGCAGGCTTTGCCCTGACAGTGTGCATATGCATAGTCTGTTATCCTATTAGCACCATAAAATCAAAGTTTGAAATGCCTGGACTCTGATGGGAAGTGCATCTCTCTTATAAAGACAGATTGGGGTCAGGCAGAACCACGGTTCGGAGACAAGAGTTTGTGGAGATAAAAAAACTACTCGTGAGTGACAAACTCTCTTCATGTCCCTCCTTCCCATGTCAAAGGAACACACTCATTTCCCAGTACTAAACCCTATTCTACCTGTCTGCAGGAAAGCTGAATGTTAGGAATTGTATTTTAGACTACTGTTTTATTTTACAATATAAATGAAGTGAGATTCAAAATTAAGCAAATGCTGTGTCGGTAAAATCATAACTTTCATACAAAAAATGCCCTTTGCTAGCAGAACACATACATGAGCCATGGCCTCTTCTCAGAAAGCAGCAAAAGGTGATGTACTCCAGGTCATAGTGACTATTGTTCCATTGTCATTTCCAAGAAGCTACAAACCACCTATTTCTCAAATGCTTTAGAGATCTGAAACATTTTTTAAAAATTAAATTTATAGGGGTACTGATTATTTCTCAAGCAAACTGCTGAGCCCTAAAATATATATGTTACATTTTGTCTGTACCTCAGAGGTACTGTCTGGAACAATTAATTTAAAAATTTATCTGTATAAATGCACACACTAGCTCTGTATATAGACCTATTCAAACAGAGCAGATAAGAGCATAATTCTCCATTCTTTGCTACATGCAGAAAATTAATTGCCAAGCAAATATGAGCTTATTTTATTGCATCAGTGCTATGCAAGTCTGTTCTGAAAAGCTAAATTTCATGCTTTTCTAGTTCCCCCTCAAAGTGTGGTTTTCCAACTCACTAAGGAAACAATGGAAGGAAAGGTGAGTGGTTTATGGATTCAGGTTAACACTATCAACTGATGCAAAGAAAAAAACCAACCTGGAAAGCTGCTGTGTGCTTGATGGAATAACAGCTGGTAAGCTATTATACAGCAACTTTCATTTACTGTAAACTATTAAACTACAGTGGGGCAGAAGGCTGAAAATGAAATTAAACTCGGCCATACATCACCAGTGATTTTCCTTTCAGCTTTGAACTCTGCAATGGATTATGCAGTGAATATGTGTGCTGGAAGCATTTGCAGAACAGGAAGCTTCTTGCTCTGCAGATCTAAACTGGAGCAATTCCAACCATGTAGGAAAACTTTGAGAGCATTAATGATATTGTGTATTACAAGAAAAAAGGTTGGATATACCAAACAAAAGCAAACCAAACTTTGACAGAATTCAATCTAGAAGAATGTCTTTTATAAGTGTCTTTCAAACAAATGGCATTGTCTCCTCATTAATTCTCTTAATGAAAGGCTGAGTTACAATGTTGTCCTTGTTTATTGGAAAATACAGAAAATTAGGAAAAGCTAATTTTTATTATTATCTCTCTTGTTATTTGAAGCTATTTGTTTTAGAACAGTTTTCCCAGTGGAACAGTAACAAAAATATCATGTCATAAGGGAACTAGCACTCCCCAGTAATGAAACATCACCCCAGAAGAAAACATTTTCATACTTGCAGGATTTGCAGTGCAATCTACAACACTTCAATATTTTATGTTCACTTTCAAAGCTTCTGTTTTGCTCACATGAAATGCAGGTTTGAAGAATTCCAGGGGGCTGAAAGCACAACCAGCTGAATCCAAGACTCCAGTGACTTTCATTTTTACATAGAAATGTGACATACATATACCAAAGTGAAGATGCAAAGCCAGCCATAAAATGAATTTAGAATGGGTTCATCCAACTGACATCACCTCATCAGCATTGTTCAGACATCCACAGCTCCACCATGCACCATTTACAGATAGAATGTGTTCCTATTCTGGCTTCAAGAGTACAAAATCACTAAACCCACAGACTAAAACTAGTGTAAGAGTGTCCAAATAATGCATTAGCATTCCATATGATACAGGAAACAGAATTCTAGAAACATTACATTCAACAAATTAAAAAAAAAATCAATGGCATCTGCAGTTCCCATTTTGCCCTATTGTCTTTTTTTTTGCTACACCTTTTGATTTATTTTAATGTCATAGAGCATTTTCAGATACACAAAAAGGTCATTCAGGAGTACGTATTGGCTTATTAATCCATACTGCATTCTTAAACTGGAAAAAAGTACATAAAAATAAAAAAATAAATCAAAAATATGTTTATAAATTACTAATTTTGTTCATCTTGAAACTAGATATTTGTAAAGCACTCAAATAATTTTCACTTTAAGGATTGATTCACCTTTAGTTTGGTTGCTGCAGAAACCTTGGGACTCAATAATTGGATATTGTGCTATAAAAAAAATTAAAGAGTCCACGGATGGACACTGAGACATCCAAATTCCTTGTGTAGTTTTGAAAATCTTGGCCTAAAAACATGAGGTATGAGGTTTTAGAGAGTTAAGGTCAGAATTATTTTTATTAGCATATGTCAAGAGCAGAGTGAATAACCTGAATTACCAGAGCAATCTGGTCTGATTTGACAATTGGCCTTTCTTGGTGGGAGAATTTAGACTGGAGACCATCTGAGGACCCTTCTGACTGGAATTGTTCTGTGCCTTTTTAGAAATAGCTCCTGAATGCATCTGCATGAAGATTTGCACCCTAATAGCTTCAGTAAGGCTGAGTACCATGTTACACAGTGACAAACCAGATTACAACCCACACTGGATCACAAAGGAAATTTCTCTCTCTTGAAAAAAACACACTCTGCTGCTGTTAAAAGGAAGGAATCCATGAAGTGGAGCTACAGGACCCAAGAGACTTACACCAAGTTTATTTTAACAACAATCACTGCTTAATCTGAATTATTCTGACAGACAAGTATGCAGATATTTGCCTACAGTGTCAAGTTTCTGAGTTTAGAAAATGCATTAAGTTTTTCCCTGGCATATATTCATGTGCAAATGGTAGGATTTTATGAGGAATTTACCTTTCCAGAATTGCAAAAGATTGCAGATCTACCCTGACCAAATCAGTGTAAATAAGAAAATGAAGAATAATTAAAATGCCTGGCTTACCTTAATTGACATCGGACTTGGTTCAGCCACAAGATCTCTCCATCACAGTAAACATTACAGCTTTTTGATCTTTCATGAAACTGTTATCATGAACTAGAGCAGTGTCTATGCTTGTTTTCAAAGGTAGTTTAAGACAATCAGGTCTGTCTCTTAAGCTAAAACTCTTCTGAAAACCCAGCTGAGAGAAGGTGTGGCACCACATGGTCATGAACTGGGGCTATAGCTGGAGAGAGCCAGAGCACAACACAACCAGAGCACAACAGTGAGTGGATGTGTGATATCAAAGATCTCATTTCTCAGTAGAAATTGAGAGGTGGGTAGCTATGGCCCTTGGGTGCCTTTGTTCCAAACTGCTCACCCGACCCTGGCATGGAGGCAGCTCAGAAAGTCCTGCCTGTGGCTTTGCTGCCTCTTAGGGGACGCTGGTGGGTTCTTGTCACTGAAGCACCTCACAGACAGCGATGGTGAGGGAGAGAGGACCCTGCTGCAATGCTTGGAATCTGGGTTTTATTGTTTCATGATGGAATACAGCCAGGCAGAGATCTTGACCTGGTGGGTCTTCTGGCAGCAGGGCCGTTTCAAGGCCTCTGCACCGTGGTTTTATTAGTGGGTGGTCTTTTACAAGAGGTAAGAGGGGCTCCAATAAGGATGATACAAGGGATGGTACAGAACAAAATAGACAGCAATTATCACCACAGGGAAAAGGAGGGTGGGGGGACATTTGGAAGTTAACCAATAATTTGACCAACTTCTTAGAAGTTTCTCAAAGAAGGGGAAAGGTTTCAGGGTAAATGACAGGGCTTCAGGGGGTCTGGAATTTTAACTGACACATACAAACTTCAGGAAAAGACCAAAGGGAAATTTTGGATAGGGGTTACAGAACAAACCATTATACAAAACTTAACAATAATTACTAAACATAAAAAAAGCTCAAAACACACCACCACAGGTAACAAAAGTACTATTAGAAAATAAGCACAAATAACTTTTTTAAGCAATTGAGAAAATATTTCAAGCAGTTTTGTCAATTTAATTTCCACAAGTTATGCAGCAGTCCAAAATTTTTAACGTTAAGAAATTCTTGCTAGTTCATTGAACACAAGTGCATTGAGTCTTTTGTATGTCTTTTGTATATAACCAGAGTTCCAGCCTGTACTGAACAGTTTTCAGTGCCTCAAACAGTCACAATGATGTGTTGGAGTGGCAAAGCTAAGAACCAAGCAAGTTCCTCATTGTTACTACTTCCATGGACTTTGTCCTCACAAATAAAAGCTACGGAGTGGTAATTCAAGCTCTGCTTCAGTTTCTTTATGACCTTCAACCTCCAAAAGCCACAGCCACACCAATTCCCCTTTCACCTTATGTTCTTTTTCCCTTTAAGTACTAATTATTTCTATAGGTAATGGAAGCTCTTTTTTCTAACATGTACCAAGATCTTAATACAAGCAATTGGGCAGATCTTCAATATAACTTCATTGACTTTTAATGATTTACAACAGATGAGAACCTGTCCTCAAAAGGTATACTACTAATTAACTTATGAAGAGTTGGCTGCTCGCAGTATTTAATGTAATTCTTGAATGTTCCTAGGCATGCATCTGAATTTCAATGAAACTTGTACCAACAGATAGATATTGACATTCTCATGAATACCAAATGAGTTCATTAGCACTTGTCCCACAATGCTGAATACCTGCTGAATTTATAATTGAGTGGCCTTCCAATGAAACTGCTGGCCACATATCAGGCTCCAACAGCTTTTCATCAAATCTCAAACTTAACCACCTTTTCCATGTTTTATTTGTGAAATGGACCCAGAAAATAGGACGGGGAAAAAGGAATTGGCAGAGAGACAAGAGGCAAGGATGTCACACCCACAGACATGCTTACTGCCCTGAGGTTTTGACATAATTCAACACAGTACATCCATGGGTGTGACTCTGGTCTGTAAAGGGTCTATCAAAAAAGATTCATCTTTTACACTTTTCCAAATAAAGCCATTTGCTTAATTATTAAGAGAGAACTGGGATGCCTTTTGGCAAAGGGCAAAGGTTAGAAGTACGCCTCAGTCTTTCAAAAGTGTTTTTCATGCAGCAGTGACTCTGTTGGCTCTGGCATTACACCTTCAGCTCTTGGCTGATAATTATCTGGTAACACCCCCTCACAGCATCCTTCCAGCATGGTTTGGCAGCTGGTTCACATCCATTCCCCACACACAGAGTTTTCCCCAGTTTAAAATGGGTCGTAGCCAGGTCATCTCCAATACTGTTGTTAACATTTACACGGCTTGCAAAATGGCAGTGAGGAAAAATGAGAGGTAATATGAAGGCTGAAGGGGAAATACAGAACAGCAGCAATAAAGAGTTGTTCTTCCCAACTAAACACTAATGTATCTGAAAGCATTTGCAGAGACCAGAGAGAGTTAGGAGTGAAGGACAAAGCCAGAAGCCTACAGTAGTTAAAGGTAATTGACCTTGAATGTGAATTTAGCAGTGAGAGAGAGTGGAGAAGATTGTAGGTGCAGGAGAACAGCATGCATTACCTTTTTCAGATGAACACCAACTTATTTTAAAGGGAAAAGTAGGTACTATGTGAGAGTAAGGAATGAGCAAATAAAGCCTATGTACCTAGTGATGGTGGATTTTTCTGATGACAAATAAAGAAAAAGCCTGGAATGAAAATACTCAGCAATGCCATTAGCTAAGAGTCCTCATATGCAAAATACTCAGAATCCAGTAAGGTGAAACTGTTTGTATAAGAGACTGATTATGTCTTATCCCTCATCTGAAGTTTCAGTGTGTTTGAGTCCCACTGATATCAACTAGATTAGAAAACCATTCTGTCAAGTTAGAAACAAAATTAAAAATATCTGGGACGCAAGAGACTGACATGCAAACTGATCATTGCAGCATACACACAATAAATTAATTTCAGATATAACTATCCCTATTATTGTGATTCCATACATAAATGCATATATAATACACATCCATGTAAAATTTGTAACACTAACTCATTTGTGCTCATTGTTGTAAGACTCTAATAGAATTCCTCATCTTGGAACAGAGAAGTGCACATGACTTCAAAATCTATGTACTGGGGTAGAATCTGCTGCTTAAACAATGGAAGAAGAGATTAAAATCAACATCTCTCCACTATGCCAGATAAATTCTGGTTTTGGAAATGTGGTAGCCTGAAACAGCAAAGCAGATGGGGAAAGCATGAGAGGTGAACTCTAGTCCTGTAACAGCAAAGAAAGAGTTTACAATATCTTTTTGTACATGACACCATTTTCCTACTGTTCTAACCTCAAAATAAAGCCTACATGAGCAGGAGAATGAGCAGACACCTGCCATCCCAGTCTTTTTCTTTTTGCAATAGGACCTATGAATGTCATCAACAAGAATGTTATCATGAAAAACAATCCTAAAATACTCCAAATGATCAGTTCCATTTTCTGAAGCAAATAAAAACATTCAGAAATGAAAGAAAAGTTATTACTGGTCAAATGGGAGAGTATGACATGAATTCTGTCTTGTGATCAGTTCAAAACCACAAAAACAGTCACCCTCACACGCTACCTTCTTAATGCTAGCTTCTTAACTTCTCATTGCCCTTTTGGATTTTACACAAGTTGATTTATATGGCCATTAAAATAAGGTATAAAACCTTGGAAAAACACATAAATCTACAGGGTTTTAAGTGTGAACATACCTATTTTTTCTCTGTCCTCACTTTCACCACAACTGAATTTTTGTACATGAGTAAGAAATTTCAAGACAAACTGATAGAACAACTTTTACTTCCTCTCAGTGGAGACTTTTTTAAGATTTGCAAGCATTAAAAGGGATTGGTTTTTTGCCAGCAAGGCCAAGTGATATCCTGTTATATTGTAGGAAGCAGAACAGATTGTTGTTTTTTTCAAAAGGTAAAATCCTTTTGTACCATGCAAGTAGCTTAAACATTCCTTAAATGCACAGAGCCCTCATGGGAAGAGACGTTCCTGGCTGCAGCCTCTCACTGAGATACAGGAATATGTTGTGAATCCTTCTTTCATCTTGGTTTAGGATTTGCTAAATGTTAAATGCTAGTGTGAGGAATCAGGGTTGTTCAGGAAAGTGCTCATTTTTCCCAAGTTCAGCACCTGGGAATGGAGAAGCACGGTATTATCTCACACATTCACTCCAATCTGGTGATTAGAAACATTCTCATAGAGGGTCAAATCTGTCTTGTATATTGGGGCTGCATAAACAGACACCCATCTGAATTCACAAAGCCATTTGCTTAGAACAGCTGCTAGTTTGGGGTGGAAGCATTTGGAAAAAGGATAATAGTTCCATGCTGAAAGACACCCAGTTTCAAGAAGATGGTTCAAACAGGAAAGCAGCCTGGATGCCATAGCTGATTTGAGTATGATTCATGCACTTCAAACAGTCCTGCACAAACAGACACAGTTATTAAAGAATAGCTGCATAATGTTTCCATCCATAAGGGGGTTTTATTTGGCTTTTGGGTTTTTTTTTTCCTTTGAGGGAGAAAATGTCTCAGTTCAGAATGATTCTATTCTTTCATGTGCAATACCACCAAACTGCTTTTTGCTATTTGGAACCCTCGATATGGAGTCCAACTCAGCAGCAACAGTGTAGTCCCATTTTAAATGTTTCTTACTTGTATAGAATTTTACAAGGTTAAAGGGACTTCTTTCTTTTTAAAATGGTGTTCTTGCAGCCGTGGTTCATTTTAGTTTTGCTGGTAATGCTCCTGAGGCTGCCAAAACACAGAACTCATGCAAGAAGATGAATTCCTGTAAACATTGTAACTACATGACACAACAAACCCACACCACTGAAATTTTCTGGTAAAAACAAGGTACAGTATTTGATTTGGACCGTTTTTATTTGTTAAATAAATGAGAGGAAACAATTCTGCCAGACTTTACTAAATATATATATCAAGTCTTTGCGAATATCAATGTTTCCAGCAGTAGTTTCATTCCATTAAGTAGGGATTTAGGGCTCCTGATAAATACCTAGAAACATAGATGATTATGTTAGGAGCAATGCACAAGTGGGTCATCATTCCTGTACTATACTTGGATCAGGTACAGAGCAGCTGCCTGGAGTGCCTCCATCCCTGTGTCCAGAAAGATGCTGAGCTCGAGTTTAAAACTGCACAAATTTAGCAGCACTAGACTGACTGTAGATCTACTGCTAACACATTTTAAATCGTGCATTTGTTTAATTTCCCTGCTTACTTAGACCAGAATCCAGAGCACTTCACAGCACAAAGGCATAAGGCTCCTGCAGAAAAAGTTGGAATTGCACTCCATGATTTGCTGCATATTCAGTGTGCAGAAGATGTCGAGACAGTAGAGGAAGGGAATAGTTGTTTTGTGTCATGTTATCTTGGATAGCTACCAACCTTCCCATAAAGAGCAGCCAAAGACAGGCTCTTAGCAGATCATGTGCATGGATTTTGTTTTTTGAGCCTGCTGTGCAGGTATCTGCATCTAAGCTGGTCATCTCAGGCTCCCTTGTACTGATTGTGATCTAAAAAACAAAAAAGTATCAAGGGTCCAATTCTAACTCATTTTAAAACAGACATTAGCTTCTCATCATCTGAACTACACCACTGATGACATGGGCTGCCTGGGGTGACATATTTGAGATATACATATTTATTCAGATGAATCCCACTTTCATTTAAGGCAGTGGGTTCCACTGCTGCAGGCTGCTACTCTATCATCTCTCCTTCAACACTCCTGCTTGACTCTGAGACCACCACTAATAAAAAGATACAACACAGGCAAGAGTGCTCCTTGAAATGAGTCTCTGTGCTGCTCTCTATCTCACTGTGCAGAGATTTTTGTGTGGTTTTTGGTCCACATCCATGCCACGGTAACAATAGTCTTTGGCTGAGTCAACCACTGGACTTGATTCAGCTCACAGCTAAACTTCATACTTTTGCTATCTTTTGTGAAAGGTATTTAATTTTTTCATCATCCTTCATGATGAATAATGGGTATTTATTTATCTTGAGAAGTTCTCATTTGCATTCAATCTTGTGGCTTAAGCTCATCAATAATACTAATTCACACTTACATAGCACATTTCATGTGAAGAACATAAAGCACTTCATAATTGTCAAATGATTGAATTTTACAACATCTCCCAAAGGTAAAAAGTATTTCATTCACAGAAGGCCAGGTCCCTATTGTTACTCTGCCTGCATGCTGGGGTTTTTTTTTGAGAATTGGCCTAAAGCTCAACAACAGCTGTACACATATAGTTATATAAAGATTCATTTTCTGTGTTCAGCACCACATTGGAGAACAATTTCAGCATGTTAAGGAACCTTTGTGCTGACTTGTGCAGCAATATTGCATTTAACCCAGCAGTTCTCAGCCATTTTCAAACTCAGTACAAGGTTCAACACAGTCCAGGACTAACTAAAGGGTAAAATGAGGCAAATGCTGCAGTCACAAACCTCTTCAGTCTGAGTTATGTGGCTACTAGCAGATTGTATAGATCAGATTCCCTTATCTGTAATAATTTCTTTGAAGTTTCCCAAGTACCAAGAAAACTGGGATGGAATCAATTTTCATGTGTACTCAACACCACCAGTCTTTCCTGTCTGTTTTCAAGGCTGCATCATGTGCATCCAATCTTTGGGACATACAAGACCTGCATCTGCAGTTTCTCGGAGCACATTCTCTTTTCCTTGGAAAAGGGGGCACTGGAAGTCTACACTAGAAAATTTCTACAGCTGGGCACTACCACCATTCACCTACAGAAAAAGAGAAAGGGAAAAACTGAGTGATGTCCTAGAAAAGGGGAGATCTTTGGTGTAATAATTCATGGGTCCAAAAAGGAATAAAAAAGAAAAGGAGAGCATTTAGTTGAAATCTGATGAAAGCAGCCCCAAGAGATCTTCTATAGGCACTCCTGTCCCATGCTGGCTCTCAGGTCATGGCACAGCAGGCTGGGGCTGCAGCCAAGCCCCTGTGTATAAAATATGGGGAACATCCCAGCTCCACAGCTCTGCTCTGCCAAGGCTTCACCTTCCAGACAGATCTGGTTTGGCACAGGGCATGGAAGACATAGGGAACATCAATAATGGTGGAAGTTCCCTTGTGGTGTTGTACAGCAAGAGTCGAGATCACATGTCCAAAATCTACACCAAATGAAAACTGAAAGCAAAGGGAATTATTTGATTGGAAAAGGATAGCCTGTCTTTCCAGAAGTGGCTGCAAGAGCTGTTCACTTCCATTTTACTAATACCATTGTCCATAATGTGAATTTTGCCCTGTAGGCAATACTTCTGACACTGTATTTTTAGCACAGCACAGATGTCTCCTACAGAAGGGAGCCACAGGTGAACACCATAACAGTCAGTGAGAGTAAACATCTGAGATTGGCAATAATCTTGATAATTAAATTTTCTCCTTCCTTTCTGTAGCACTTCATTTAAGTGAATAAAACGTTGTTTGCATCTATTTTTCCTGGACAATTGTTTGTTTAAGTAAGTAAACACTCCTGCTACACACAATTAAACATCTTCCTACTCATCTGTGAAATAGCTTATGTTTTCTGTCTACAGCAGCTACAGCAACCTAAACCCAGAAATACAAATCTAGAAATATGACAGGCCAGACACACAGAACTGTTCCTAACAATGGCTAACACAAATAATTTCCAAGTTAGAATTCGCATCTAGAATTGGCTAGGATTACTTTTAAATTACAAAATCCTGCTTTTTTTAATGCCATCTGAATGTCAGAACTTTGGAGTGCCACATTTCACTTGAAACATGTCTTTTCACACCAGGAGAGGGACATTTTCAGAGTTACATGTCTCTTCTCCATGGTAATTTATGAAAGAGATGAAGCCTGTGCTGACTTTGCTGTGTAATCATTGCTAGTGCTTTCCCACACTACTGGGGCAATGAAACACTGAGTACACAACAATAGCAGAGCAGGTTTTACACCTTTGCCATCCACATAACAATATTATTACTTGTTGCCATACTGAGCAGTTCTTATAAGAGCAGATTTTGCAGACATGATGCACAGATTTTACCAGTTTATTTACATCACTGGTTCAGTTTCCTGGCAAATGGCAACTGCTTCTCTCAAGGGTTCTTTTCCAGCTCACCATCCCCCTGCAAAGGGATATCAGCAATCCTTTCCCAACTGGGGAGATCAAATGTAATTCTATCATCACAGTGGTGAAAGTGTCAAATGAGTAGGATGTTGATGGGGTTGTACCTTGAGAATATTTTACCATCAGTATAACTTAATATTGTATTTGAATGAATACCAAGAAAGCTAGAGAAGAGTGCACATGGTGGTTACAGTGTGATACTTCATAAAGGATATAAAAAACCTGTAAGCTGCTATTATTCAGTAGTTCCTCACACCCAGCACACCCAGACCAGGTAGGTACCTTACTCCTAAAACCCTGATCACTCTGTCATCTTCCCAATTGCAATCTGAGTCTGAGCATAGCTGAAGAAAAATCCTCAAGAATTCATTCAGTCTGAAGAAAACACCAAAACCACATACACATACAAGGCATTAAAAATAACTGCAGTGGTATAAAGATGGAGCATTAAGAGGCACAATGAGTACAGAACGAGCCCTGTGTGGCTGTGGCAGGCTCTGTGTAAAGCAGCAGTGCTTGGCTGTTCAGTGACCATTCTGCACCCTCTGCTCTCCTGCAGTCACTGCAGCACCCACACAAAGCTGCCACAGCACAGGCACAAGGGGAGCTGGGGGAAGGTGGCACTGCTCTCCCCTCTGCTTTCTGCACTGGGCACACAGTCCTGCCTCATCTGTGAAAATGGAATTGTCACATGAAGCAGCCAGAACTCTGGAAGACAATTGAGAAGCCAGCTAAAAGGAGGGTATCAGTATAATGAAGCCTAAAGGGACACTTGCTTTGTTATGCTTTCAGAGTATGCCCTCAGAGAATATTGTGTTGTACTCTTGCAACAGAGAACTTTGAACAGGAGAAAGGACAAAATTTTTCTTTTTATTTGCTGAATATCTTGTATTGCATGCAGTCTCTTGGTTAAAAATTCATAAATCCTTAGCACTCAAAATTCTCAGGCAGTCCTACTTTCAACACACTTTATATTCAGTTGGCCTTATTCTTAAAAACAACCAGTAAAATTCTTCTCTACAACCTCTCCTGTGCTAAGGGGTTTTGCAAGCAAAACAACTCCCTGAATCCTGGGTTTCCATCATTTACAATTCAAAATGAAAAATATCTGCCAAAATTAGCTAGCTGCTAATTGTGTTTCAACAAATGGGGCTCCAGAGGGTGTGGAGAAAGCAAGGAAAAGTGTGAAGAGAATTATGTGCATTCTTGATTATTTATGCAAAGTGACAGAAAAAATTTAAACAACAGAGAAGCAAAAGATTAGCCTATACACAAGGTTCTCACAGAGTCCAAATTTAAGTGCACACATTGCAGCATTGCACAGTGTCTTGTGATTGTAGTGAAAACTGAAGTTGAAACTCAATGAACAGCCGAGAGATTATTTTTTTTTATAATTTGTAAGAAAATCTAAATTAGCATGAAAAACAATTTGGGGGAATAACCAATAATTTTCATGGACTTAAAAATAAGTGCTGAGCAAGGATTGATTGAACTTTCTTTGGTACAACACCAACACATTTGATTTTGATACATTTTAAAATTAAACTTCTGGACTTTGCTATTTGAAACAATAAGCCTCATTTACAAACCGAGCTGAACTGAAAAATCAAAAAAGAATGTATTCTAGCTCACTTAAGATTTGCCTTCATTTTCCAATTCACCCAATAAGCTGTGGAATCCATTATTCATCCAAATCTAATAATTATTCCATCAGAATTTAACAGCTAAAGTGCTCTTTATTGCTATGAAGATTACTGTAGCACTGTTTCTGTTTTACCTATAGTGAACTGAATTAGTGTTTCATTCCCCTTTTAAGTGGAATAGCATATTATTCATTGAGTCAGTAATTCAGGGGCCTTGAGTTATCTAATCAAGTGCTCCTTGAGAGCATAAAGATGATAAAGTTTTAGAAATTCTAATAAATTGCCTTTAAATGCAATTGAAGTTAGCATTTCTCATTCTACAGATTTTAAAAGTCAGTAGCAGTTTTCCTGATTGGGGGAAAAAAATCCTTTTCCTTGTACACCATCAGTCACAAGAAGATACAGCAGACTCCACTATTTTGTGACCCATTATCACCTTCACAAGCAACAATATTATGACCAAACAATGAAACAACGAGGAAACATATCTAAAAAATTAAACATGGATGAATATTGTACTGGAAATCCACAGTGTATCAGAAAAATTAATTCCGTCCTCCAGTGTTACATGACATTATGGATAGAGAGTACTCATACCACAGTTAGGATCTGCATCTCATGAGTGCTCCCTCCTATCTGTACAATTCTTGAGAAGCCAACAGCACCTTACCCTGCTGCCAAAACCAAGGCTATTGAGCTCTTCAGCCTCTTGCAGCACTTGGCAGCACAATACCAGCTCTCCTTTAAGCAGTGCCAGCTTGTGTGAGTGCTTCACTTCAGTGCTAAAGCACAAGAGATAAAATATCTCATAGTTTTCATTCTACCAGGCACAAAATAAAACCTGTTACATTGTTGTTCTATCATAATTTAATCTCGACCATTTTTGAGACTCTCTTTAGTCCCTAAATTACCAAAATTCATTTTTCATTGCAGAATCAAATTCTGCATTTTCTATTCATCTGTGCATAAAATATTTACAAGAATCCTTTTGCTCATTTTTAAATATTTACACACGCGCACACGTTGCTCTTTGTAACACCATTGACACCTTGTTCTCTTCTTAAGAGAAGGACCAGCTCAGGTAAAATTGATGTGAATTTCCATGTACAGGTGCAGGACAGGCTGGTCAGCTTGGAGCAAACTGCAGATCACAAAACCAGGATTAGAAGAGACACAAGTGAGCTCAGAACCAGGCTAAAGGGGACACATGATTTGAAGGCAAATCAAGGTGCTGGTTGCTAAAATGGACCATCTTCCACTCCACCCTTGGATCATTTCCTCCTGTATGTTCAGAATTTTCTCTTCCTGAAAATACTTGTTATTTGCAGAACGATTTCTATAATAATAGAGATTATAAATTCCTGTTCTATCATTTCCTAATGGATTAAGGTATCTCGTATTCAAAATTCGAGTTATATAGGCTGGTTTTTTATTGTATTCCAGGACAATGTTGCAGATTGTTAATTCCTCTGGTTTTTCCCTATCAATTAACATTTATTGTAATTCTTCCCTGAGCCAGTCTTGAACAGTTGGTGTTTTATGACTAGGCAGTTTCTTCTGTTGGTTTTTTTTTTAATATGTGCAAAGAAATATGATCTTCTCTCTAAAGGAAATCTCCTGAGTGATATAAAATCTGTTGTAACTGCTACAACAAACTTCATAGAACAGTAAATCATCTAACAATTTAAACTTTTTAAAGAATATTTGAGAATATAATTTACAATGAAATAGGCCTATAGCCATAAACCCTCCTCAACAGTATCATAATACAAAGTATCACTCAACATCCATTAAAAAGACATAAATGTAAGGATTTTTAGAATTTGTTGCAATTCCAAAACTTTTCTTTAGAACTGCATATTTTCCCGTTGTATTCACTGCATACAAGCTGCCAGTATTTATTTTTCAGGAATTAAAAAAAGGTATCCTTTTTGAGTTGACACTGCACTTATCAAGACTAATTCCTCTACAGAGGAATTTCTACTGACTTACACAGAACTTTGTGCTGCCAATTCCGTACCCATCATTATTTCAGTGCTCTCAGGCAGCCCAGTGACGTACAGGAGATTTCCCTCCCTGTTTATAGTATCTATAGTATAGTATCTAGTTATCTATGAACAACAATAGGTCACATAAGTATCACACAGTTCAAATATCAATGCAGTTAAAACCAGGCGAGTATTTGGGCCCAGGTCCTTCAGAAAACACCTAATCTCTTTTAAAAGCTGCAACAAATGTTAAAAGGTGAGCTTCAGAGAGGCTGGCTGTTACGCTGAATAAAAATTCATATAAAACTTTCGCAGTGTTGTATAAAACACTGTGAGCGATGCTGATTGGAAACTTGATTAAAGTCAAAGAAGAAATGATCCTTAAGTTTGCAAGACCAATGTGATCAAACAGAGCTATTAGCAGCATTCACTAGCTATTAACTAAGCACAAACCAGGACAAGGAAATTAAACTGCAAAAGAACTTTACAGAGTCATCATAAACAACTGGATTCGCATTATTAACCTAAAAACTACGTGCTCTTGTAGCTTGATACATCAGCTATTCAGAGTGGAAAATGTATTTGCTATATCATTTGAAACTTTCCAAGTTATGCCACTTTACTGACTTACAGATTTCAAGCCTACACAAGTTGGGAACCATTTGTGGAGCTTATGTCCTGCAAAGTTTTATTTCTGAGTTACTGTGTCTGATTATTCAGCAAGGTGAGTTCATGTGACACTAACAAACTGGGATTTACCTCTCTACAACATCAATGAATCCAGTAAAGGCAGCTGTGAGCTTGCACTCCCTCAATAAGCATGTTACAGACATTTTTCTGAGCAGCATGGGTGTAAGGAGTCTTTCCTCTCAAGACTTAGAGGCCAGTGTTGGAAGAACAGTATCACTACACAACGTTGTAGCAAAAATTAGTACTACAAATGTGAAATAGTGCTCCTTGGCAAGGAACAGATGCCAAGAGGTGTTCTTTATTACTTCAACCCTTAAAGAAATTCAAAATTTGGAACACAGCTTCTCACAAAAGCAAATACGAATAACTGCACCATTTCTCTTTGGATACTCTGCCCTGAAAATCAAACCTGCATCTACAGTTTCTTAGAGATTCAAGTATATGATGCATGCCCAAAATGTTAAACAGACAGAATCCATGCAGGCCACACCTGCTCAAACACCTATTGCAAAGGAAATGTATAGATTTATTCCATTAAAGCCTTCCCTATGTAAAATATTTAAAGAAAATAACATGGTTTATCTTGAAAGGCACAAACCCAAAATTATCATGCTACTGGCATAAAAATTTAACTCCTTTTAAAGTGGGTGTATTTATTTCTACAGTTGTCGAGTCTCTACCTTACAATTTAAAACCTCACTTTGAAATCATCAAGGCTGAAATCCAATCATTTGGGTTCTTTTAAGGGGCAGTAAGGTTTTCAAGTCATCTCATTTCTCTGAGACCTGAAGAGTTAAGAAAAACAGCCCATAATTGTGAGTTTTATAATGAAAGAATTGCCAACCCAAATGATCTCAGTAAGGGAAAAATTAAGAAAAGGCCCACAGGGAGATGAGATGCTAAAAATGTAATAGAGGAAACAAGGGCAAAAACCATCAGGGAAAAAATCTTACGTAACTTGGAGCAGTCTGACCTTAATAGCATTGTTTGAAGAGACATTAAAGCTTATTGCTTTTACACCTCAACCTATACCAGCACTTAAATAAAAATAGGTCTTCGAGCACACTCGAGTAGCTCCACTGAAATAATGTTTCTGGGTAGCAGCTCTGTGTTTTTTAGATATTCTTATGTACTAAAGCCTAGCTCGCTTCCTTTCATTAAAACTTACAAACTTCTCCAAGTGTGCTTTTATCTTTTGGATGGTAAGGAAATAAAGGGCCTGGTGAAACAGACACCTGTGTGGAAGGAGCAGATCCCACTTGGTACCCAGGGAGTATAAAAATTGTGTATTAGCCTTGGGCACTGGCATTACAAGAATGGAATAACAGCAATGAAAACACATCAGGCCCTGCAAAGGAATATTCCACGTTTTGCCCTTCCTGCCACACTCAGGTGTGGTTCCCTGTCTTTATCATCACTATCCCTAATGCAAGAGAGTGTCTGTCCATACATCTCTTCCCTCACTGTTTAATATACATTCTGCATGGTGGTTTTCTTGCTGTCTAAAGTACCACTTAAAGTGTTTCCACAGGGTATTAACCAGCTGCATTCAGCACACACAGTGAATTCGCTGGAACAACTTATTACCATATTAATTTTTATTTTGTCCTTGCCCCAGTCCCAAACCAGCAGTTTTGTTTGGAATGCCTAACGTGACTTTGGAGCACACTTTTCATTTCCACACAGTCTCCTATCACTGATCTGTTCCCTAATCCTTACTTCTGCCATGCTGGCTCAGTGAAATTTTAACACAGTATCAGGAGGGCAGGAGGAAAAGTGCAACACAGCCTCAACTAGCACACATGCAATTTTTTAATCATTCTGTTATTGAGACATGATTGAAACAGGTACAAGAACCATCCACTGAGGAGCTCCCTGACAGAAAGACCCCTTATGGTCATCGTATCTGGCATTCACATGGGAGTTTCCTGATTCCATAGAAAAGAAGGAGGTTGTACCCCTTGAATTAATTTTGATTTGTCTCCAAACAAAGTGCTGTGTGCAATTTTTTTTTCTGTTTATCTTTCCTCATCATTAGCAGATACCAGTCTGATTGTTCTTAAGCTCTGCTTTACTAGAAAGCAGCAAACTTTCTAGTGTTTTCTAGACACAAACTCTTGTGACAGAGTTTGCAAGAAACAAAACCAAACCCAATCTGCAGGTTGTCTGTGAGATTTTAACTTTGGCTGGAGCCTCTCTCCATTTATGTATAATTATTATTCTCATAGGGTTCAGTTCTTTTCAGACAGTATTTACTTTCACTGCACCAAAAGCCACCAGAAATGTCAGACTCATTCACAATCTTGCATTACATTTGGCTTATGTAGTTTTACCTTTGCATCAAGAGGTCTACAATTCAGAATGTGCATGTTATTACTTGAGTCTGAGACAATATTGTTACATTTTCCACATATTTTTACTTTATTCTCGCCCAATACCTTCCTTTAATTCTTTTATGCCTCTTTCTCTTCGGTCACAAAAGATTCTTTTTGATCTCTTTCATGTAAATCTATCAGGGTTTCTTCTCTGCAGGACTACAGTACCAGGTTTTGAGATCTCAGTAATTTCTCTGCTACTTTAATGAATTCTAAGTTTCTGCAGGGTGATTTTCTTTTTTTTTTTTTTTTGGTGGTGCATGCCATGGTTAATTGCTTTAATTGTTTTTTTTTCCCTGTATTATTTACACTCCCACGTTACAGTATTGTAATTCTAATAACACTTAAATTAGATCACTATGGGTCACTGGTACACCTGCTAAACTGAAATCTTTAGGTCAAAGATTGGAAACTGAATGAGGACTCTTCGATCTTGCTGTCCCATAAAAAATTAGAAAACAGAATTTATCATCTGACTAGTATGTAATTTCCAACACTAACATAACTCCTTTTCCTTTTTTTGCTCTTTTAAGAAGCAGAATTAGCTGTTTTCTCCACTTTAATACTATTGATTCTTTTCTTTATAGCCTCCTTGAGCTGGTCATTTCTAATTCATTTCCTCCAGCAAAGGCTGCAAATGTTCTCTCCATTTGCTATAATTAAGCTTTCATTAACCCATACACATTTACACCAAATGTGTTGCAGTCTCCTTCCATGAAGCTATAAATGGCTTTCTTAGCTTGCTGTAATACCCATTAGGCAGTGATGACAAAGCTGCAAATAACACACTACAAAATGTCTTGTCTGTATTTCACTCACAACTTCAGAACTACTACACTCGGTAGCCATTCCAAACACTCTGTCTTGATTTTTTTTATCCCTAACAGAAAAGGAAAAGGTTAAGAAAAGGAAAAAGTTAAGAAAAGGTTGGGGTCAGGGGTAGAGAATTACAAACCTATAAACCTAAAATAGGAGTGGGTTCTTTTTAGATTTTAAGAGAAGGGCAGAAGATGAGGGGATTGGAAGAGAAGAGCAAAAAGGCATTGTAAGCTATCTGATCATGCAAAGACAGGCTTGCAAAAAGCCTCCAAGACTGCTTCTCTAAAATAAATGCTTGCACTAAAAAAAGCACAAACAAACAAACAAACAACCCCCCAAAACCCACCAAACCAAAAAACAAAACAAAACAAAACTCCACCAAAAAAAATCCCAAACAAAAACCAACCCCCTAAAACCCATACCAGAACCAAACAACCAAACAAACCAAACCCCAACCAACAACCTCAAAATCAAACACAAAAACTCATATTCGTAAAAAAAATTGTGATTATGTGAAAACTAAGGATATGCACTTCCTCCACAAGTGTTCTGGGTTTGAATTTTTCATATATAAAGGAATAGATGAGGTTCAGCCTCCTCTTTGTGCTCTATTCAAGCCCAGGTCTCAAGCCTGCTGCAGAAAGTGCCTCCCTGGTCACTCCAGATAAGGGTGTTAATCATCCCAGCTCTGCAAGTAATAACAATAGTCTGCCTTGCAAGGCTTGCTCTCTGAATATCAAAGGACCTGAACTTGCTGTTTTAGTCTGAGTATGAATTGAACCATTTTAATTTTGATGACCCTTGCTAAAAGCATTTTTGCAAATCAAGAATGTGCCACAAGGCTCCAATCCCTTTGCTTATGCCCCTCTCTAGACATGTACATGCTGTCCTTTGAATCCATTTGTAATAACTCATATATAACTTTCTCCAACTTTGCAGATGCCAATGACAGCAAGGCATTGTGGGTTTGCTGTTATATCAGATAATTCTATTTTATATATTGGGTGATAATATAATATACATATTGTCTTATCTATATTATATTAGACAATATATATATATATTATACACAT
>VWYP01007433.1:0-18929 GCA_013400435.1 Pycnonotus jocosus | reverse complement strand
TCTCTCCATCAATCGTCAATATTTCACTAAGATGTTAATTTTCTGGTTTTGCATTTTATGGAAATGTTTTTGTACATATTCCATTACTGCTTCATCAAATATGCATTTATGTTAACTTGTTTAATGATGTAATGGAATTGGGATAATTAATGTGTTTATTCTTCTGCTAACTCAAGTCTATGCAATGGCAGAATTGTCTTCCTGTTTACAGGACCATCTAGCAAGTGTTTATTGTATGCTCTTTCTTTGGATATTCTTCCATGTGAAAATGGATTGCAATTAGATAGTATCGTTCAAAGAAATAATGCATTTTTAACACCATTTCAAAGAAAGGTCCTATATCTTCGCTACATTTTCTCTCTGGACTATTTTCTTTATTTTCTTAATTTTGTTCATGACACGGATTTTCATATACTTGTAACTATTTTAAAAACTGTGCTTCAAGCATGCAACAAAGGAAAGTTTATATGACTTATTGAACTTGAATATGTTTTTAAATACCAAATAATCAGAATATCTCTTTCAAGGGAAATTGTGTTTTATGAGGAATCTCTTTTAATTCATATGGAAAAGGAAATATCAGTACTAACTTTGTAAGTATCACATATAATTTTGAGGATTTCAGATAATGATGGTAACAATAAGAAGACATGATCTGTCAGATTCTTTACCTATAGGACAGGTCACTATTGTCAGGACTCACAGGGATATTGGACCCTATTACAGGACTGGAGTAGAAGAAAGTTTTTGAAAGAAGAGGTCAGGAAATTGATGAGAGTATCAGTCTATCTGACAGAATGCTTTTGACTCACAGAAAGGAGACTGTCTGTGTTAGGTCTATCTGATTCTGCTTCATGTAACAATGGATGGATTTAGGTGGAGGGGAAAGAGATTCTGGAAGCAGCCAGGGAAGGTTTCAAAAATGTGATTAAGATTCAAAATATAGTTATATGGCTTTTTATTCTCTTTGTCTATGGGGGTTTTTTTTGTAGTTTTGTCTTGGTTTTGTTTTTATTTTGCATAGATGTTTTTGATTTGGGGGAATTACAGTGGAAATAGATTTCCAAAGGCAAAAGGACCAGGATGTCTATCCAAATATGCCTTTTTGTGAATCAGAGTGATTAAACACTAGAGTAGTCAAAGAATTTCTGAGCTATGTGGCTGGTCTGAGCTGATCAGCTACAGAATGTATTTAAAACCAACTGTTTTCAAACTCACGTGTGGTTTTTCTTTTTGCCATGACAGCATCTTCAGAGATCCATAAGCAAATTAACCTTGACTGGATATCTATGGAAGGTCGGTTAACAAAAGTTGTGTATTCAGATCTATTTTGTTATCTAGAAAAAGAATGCTTGTGAGATGGTTCTGTAATCTGAAACACAGGAGTTCTAGCTTGTGTTTGTTATCAGAAATGAAATAAATGTGAACAAGCTCTGCAATGGAGATGTTCCCCATAGTTCTCCAGCTTCAGACATATACAATTAATGTCATGGTAGGGTTTTATTCTGCTCGTGTGTAGAAAGATAGGCCTGATTCATGGAAGCCTAATTGTTTGGGGAAAAAATGCAATAATCTTCAAGGCTTTCTTTCCCATCTTTCCAAAGAAGACATCTCTAAACAGCAATGATATCTGATGCTCAGAGGTGATTTTGCTCTGAGAGGGTGTACCATGAATTGCCTTGATGAAGAGCTGTGAGATTGGGCAAAAACTGAATACCATAAACACACCAAGAAACATATCAATGAAGGAAGGAAAGTCTTACTGTTATGAGCTGACAAATCCAGTGCAATTTCTTTGCTTTTGTTCTAGGTATTATAGATATTAAAAATTACGAGATTTGCCTAGAACCAACAATATCAAGGAAGTAAAACTTTGCCTTTTCAACTCTTGCCTCTTAATGTATTACACAGGTTTTCCTTTTGATTTCAATAACACCTACAGCAGTACTCTGCAAGTTTCCATATTTGGTTTTATAACTCTTCAAAGAATGTCACTTAGATTTTGCTTGAGATAAAATTAAAAATAAATGACTTTTTCTTCACTTGAGATAATGATGGAATTTTCTCACTGAAAATGATAGCTCTGTATGAAGCAATGAAAAAAATGTAATATTTTTAGTGTCTTCTAAATCAATACTACTCTCCTTCTGCATTCTGCATATTCATACAAATTTAATATGAATGAGATACTAATCTTGCCTGGAAGCTAATGGTAGCTCTGTCTTGCTCATATTTTTGTAACTGATCCTGAATTTTGTAAATTACTTTCCCCTACAATTTTCAAAGCATCAAAATAAACCCCAGCAAAACAGTAATTTCAATATCTGTTTGACATTTTAAATATGGTCCTAAACTGTAGCTTATAATGAAGCTGTCTGTATCAAAGACAAGACCCAGAGATAAGTTTTTCGTGTTGAACTGTAGCTTTAAACAATTTCTGCTGGACTTATGACACCAGTTGGCCTCCTAAATGACATATGTTCCTGATGAGCTCTTTAACTGCTCTCTACATTTGCATACTGGGTGATAGGGATTGGTGATACACACCCCTGTAGAAAGGCTGTGGCACATTTACATTACACTGAACTGTCTGAAACAGGGAACAGGATGTGTTGCTAAGGATACAAGAAAGAGCAGAACTCTGCAGCCACTGCTGCTCTGGAAAATTACCCTTATCATTTTGAAAGGAAAACAAGAATAATTAATTTTGTTACACAGTTTCAGGTGGCCATTGTACTATTCATTGAGAATGATACTGATTTGGCATTTTTTGTATTAAATTCTTTGTGCTGACTAATGTAGACAGAAAGCCAGAAAATATGCTAAATTGCCTCAGGTCCAAACCAACATCATTAAAAATATATAATTTTGATTACATTAGAATTAATAATTAGAAAAAATCTTATAAAAATGTTTTCTGCCTTCAAAAAGCAGCTTTTCCAGTTGTTGCATTTCGAAAAGCTGGAGGTTCAGCATCTAAAAAATTCCGGTGGCTCCAGTTTATCTATTCTGAGTCTCCTCTCCAGTAAGAGAAATAAGAAGTTAAATCCTAACTATTAATATGTTTCTTATTGCTATCATGTTTACATTTTTGGGGTTTTTTTAACAAATGGACAGTCTGAATCAAATTCAACAGTGATGGAAGAAGAAATGGCTGTACAATCACATTTACAAAATCCATGAACATGCAGGCAACTAAGTATCTCCAGTGTTAAAGCACGCATAAGAAAGGAGTATAAATGACTTCCACTTCCTTCGGGTTGATCCTGTGACTGAAAAGAAGACCAGAAACAAATAAACAAATTAAGTTCTTGCAGTCATAATAAGTTAATAGCCCTATCTGACCATGTTAGTAAAGGAATAAACAATCATTGGTCTGTACATTCTGTTCCATCAGACGTAGATGTCCAGACAGGCTCTGTAATTGCCTTACATACAGTTATTAATTTTGCCATTTGAACTTGAAATATTATTTTATGGCCTCTGCTATGGCTCATACTATAAGATATCTGGTGCTTGTGGTATTTTAACTTATATTAACTTATATTCTAATACCAAGAGAACATAGACATTAACCAAGTGTCAGGCAAACTAAACTAAAATAATAGAAATTAGTAAGTCCCTAAGGGAAATTGGACAGAAATGTTTCTAGATGATTTCAGTATCACAAATAATTTTCATTAATTCTACCACAGGGAAGGAAAACACCTCCTGGACAGCCGTATTTTCTTCCTGCATATTCTGCTTTTAAATCTCTGCTGCTCCCAGATAGGTGATCACACTATTGCTCTTGTTTACCAAATCGATGGGAAGACCTCACATTTTACAAGCCCATCCCTGTTCAGAGTGAAATGTTGCCTTTGCTATTCCTCATTTGTATCTATTTCCATGATTAGTTAGTAGTAGTTGTGACAGAAGGTGAAGGCTTTGCCTATCACGACCAAGAAAAATAGTGTTTCTCTGGCAAGCAGACCTTAAAAAATTGGACTCTGAACAGTTTTGTTTCCAGTAGTGTGCGCATAGAAGGGGTCAGCTTAGAGATCAACTCTGAATTACTGCTTTTAAATAAATGTTAGACCTTTCATGATTCAATATTTTCCAGGAAGTCTGCCAAGTCTGAGGTTAAAAATTTCATTATACACTAGTTTCCTTCTTGCTATACAACTAGTTAAAGTTGAGCTGACTTTTACTAGGTTTGGAAAGGGAATAACCCAGTTTTTAAAAATGGCACTGTGCTGAAATGTTCCTTGGGCTCCTAAGATTCTCTTTTATATAAATTCTAGAAGTGTTTCAGGATCTAAGGAAATTGTCATAACTGATTAATGCTATTATTTTGTTTTGAAGACTGCAAGGCAATCACATAGTTCAAACTGAAAGCCATGAGTATATTAGTCTCGTGAAAGTAATAATTTAAATGCTTTTGACTAAGTGTGACTGCCCCTTACATATGCCAGCATGTTCTATATTTTGAAAATACAGGGATGCAAGTGAGGTAAGACATTATTCAGAAATAGACAGAATTAAAGTTCAGAAAAGGTTGCAGTCCTTTGTTTTCAAAGCCCTTATTAATTTTTCCACTGTGTTTTGGTGGTTTTTTTATTGTTTATACACTTTCTTATTTTGTAATTTTCACTTTTCATTTATTCTTGTATTTTTATTCTTTCCCTATCTGTTGGGCCACTTCCAAGGGATCCAGACATTTGACAACAAAATTATACTGATATCTTATGTTTCTACAGGTATAGTTTAGCCATTTCAGACATCTAGAGAAAATCTAAGGAATTTTTCTGTCTGTGTAATAGAGATTGACAGTAACTATTTTTACTTACACAAGTTAATGTAAAAAAATCTTATGTAGAAATTGTTTAGGATTTGCTTGTTTGTTTGGTTTGCATATATACAGAATTCCTTTATTATGGATGGGAGCTTTGATCAGTTTTATGTGGTAGTCCTAATTTTATCAAGCTCTGTCCTAATTTCAAAGTCATTTTAGAATACCCCAACCCAAGCATTTTAAAATTACAAATTCTTCTTTTCAATAGGGAGATCTATTTTTGTAGTGTAAGAGGAAGGGTAAAGGGATAAAGACATTATGTAAGATGGAGATTCAACAGCTCATCAATAACCTGGGAGACTTTTTCAGAATGAATACAGGGAAAGGCACCCCTCAAAATGTTCTGTCTTAACAGAATTTGAAGATGTACAGGTTTAAAACAGAACATTCCGACTGTGAGATGATTCTTTTTTCTCAACCTCTTTAGAGTGTGTTCACTGGGCTTCTAAAACCAAAATTATTGGATTAAAAGAAATGGTTCTGTAACTACACAGAATATTGGTTAAGGGCACAGGGTTCTGCTGTTTGTTTCAAATATACTTTTCTTCACATGGGTTAATGCAATTTGGGAGACGGTATACTGCCAACTTTAAAACCTATTAAATAAAGACATAAATGGATGAACATCTCTCTGGCTGTGATTTTGCCCTAGCTCTTTTTCCCAAATTACGAAGAATAGTGCAGCATTCATGTTAAGGCAGGATAATCTTATTCCCCATGATGTAGCTCTTGTTTGTTTTCAGCTGCATTGGCTGTCAGTTTCTTCAGGAATTAATATTCAAATATTGTCAATATATCCGATTCACCAGTGTCTTTACCCCATGGTGAATGTAGAGTATTGGCATATTAGTACAACATGATCATTTGATTCATGTCTTGTAAATGTTCCCTGGTTTCATTTTCACAATGAATCCTTTAAATATATATCATTGCATGTCTCTTCACCAGAAGGAACTGACACTAAAAGGATACTTTGTTTCTAAAAGCTTATCCAGTGTAATGTTTGTTTTAATTATGTTTTTATGTGGAGTGCCTGGGGATGTATGTGTAACAGATGCTATAAAAGAATGATTGGATTAGAGTGCCAGGAAAACAGTGGAAGTTTCATGCTGCTCTGTCTGGAGTCAAATCAGTGCACTAAGTGGCTGGGACAGTTCAGTTTTGTTACTACCTCTTTAATCTGTATTAGCACTTATGTGAAATACATGACAAAGTTCCTTTTTTTCAGGGTCTGTCAATGACCAAGTTGTAATTTCTCACTTGGGGCCTAATACATATCACTGTTCTAAAATGATTCAATACAGTCAGTGACTCCTTCCTGAAATCTGAACTTGTCTTTAGGAACAAGATGAAAAGTAATTAACTCAAATTTTAAAAAAGAGTAATTTTATTACATGTTGAAAAGACTCTCAGAGTGAATTATATAAGGAAATTTTGACTATTCTAAAAAAAATAGGCAAGATGTCTGTGCTGGCTGTTATTATGTAACATTTTCATTCAAGATGACAGCAATCAGGTATNGGGAATGAAAGGAGTATTTTTTGGACAATCTACTAAGAATTGCCCTAATAGTAACCTTCAAAGTTTTTATTTTGAATCATTGCACCCTGTTACAGAATCCAAGAGACGCAACTGGAAATCAGAATGAATAAATCATTTCTGTAAGGCAATAAATCAATGACAGATTCTTCTGCATATTCTTTGGATAGCTTTTTCTCTCTAACTTCACTGAAGGGTACAGAGATTTCTAGGGTCATCAAGATTTCCATCCAAGAGCAGCATCATCCAGAGTCATGTGTGAGGAATTTCAGTTTGTTACCTCTGCAACTGAGTCTTTAGATATACAGAGCCATTAATCCTTACTTTTACAAAATACTTAGTCATCAAATATGACTCAATATCCACGTAACTGGAAAATCCTGATTTCAGAATTTGGAAACAAGAGACAATCATTCAGGCTGCTCATCCATTCCACCACGACCATTGTAATTTGCTCCTTAATAAGATGGAAACAATTTATGATTTATGTTTATTTTTTTTTTTTAGCAGCAAAAGCCTTCTGGATATGAGAATGTTTTCACACAGTAAATTTCTTATAATTTGTACAGATTGTCTCAGTGTCTTTCTTTAATATAATTTTCTTCTCAATTTACAGGAGCTGATTCTTTAGAAATTCTTCAACAATTCCTATATTAGGTTCTAGTTTTGAAACGGTATCTGTATAAAAAATCATGGATGACTACATATAAACCACCTACCATACAGAGCTGACTTGGTTTTTCATTTTACAGAATCAGAAACTTTACAAACATCTAGTCCCAACCCTCCCTGCCATGGGCAGGGACACGTCCCACTAATCCAGGTTGCTCAAATCCTTACTCAGCCTGGTCCTGAATACTGCCAGGGTTGGAGCATCCATAGCCTTCCTGGGCAACCACTAGATTATCACCCTAACAATTAAGAATTTCTTCCTAATATCCAGCTTAAAATTCCCATCTTTCAGTTTGTACCCATTACTCCTTGTCCTACCATTACAGTTCCTGATGAAGGATCCCTTTCCGGCTTCCCTGTAGGCTCCCTTCAGATACTGGAAGGTTGCTCTGGGGTCTCCAGGCCACCTTTTCTTCTCCAGCTTGAACAGTTACAACTTTCTCAGCCTGTGTTTGTAGGGCAAATGCTCAAGTTCTCTGATGGTCCTTTAGATGCAGCCCAGTTGGCTTTCTGGGCTGCAATCACATGCTGCCAGCTCTTGAATCACTTCTCTGCCCAAGCTGTTGGTGTGTCTGGGATTGAAGATGACCCAGCTGTAGGGCCTTGCACTTGGCTTTGGTGACCCTATGAGGGTTGCACTGGCCCAGCTCTCCAGCCTGTCCATGTCCCTCGGGATGCCATCCCATCCCTCCAGCGTGTCGACTGCCCCACACAGCCTGGTGCTGTCAGTGAACTTGCTGAGGGTGCCCTTGATCAGTCCCAGCACTGAGGGACACCACTCATCACTGGTCTCCACATGGACCATGAGCCCTTGACCACAATTCTTTGTGGCTGGCCATCCAGCCAGTTCTTTATCTACCCCTTAGTCCACTCCTCAAACCCATGTCTCTCCAATTTAGAGACAAGGATGTTGTGTGGGACAGTGTCAAACACTTTGCATAAGTCTAGTAGGGGATAGCAGCAGCTCTGCCCTGTCCACCAGTGCTGTAGCAAATTTGTCAGGCATGATTTGCCCTTAGTAAAGCCATGATGGCTGATACCAACCACCTCTTTATTTTCCATGTACCTTAGCATAATTTCCATGAGAATCTGTTCCAGAATCCTGCCAGGCACAGAGGTGAAACTGACTGGTCTGCAGTTCCCTGTATTTTCCGCTTTCTTCTTCAAAAGTGGAGGTTACAATTCCCTTTTTCCAGTCATCATGAACTTCACCTGACTGCCACAATTTTTAGAAACTAATAGATAGTGGCTGACCAGCTTTGTCTGCCAACTCCCTTAGGACCTGTACATGAACCTCATCAAATTCCATGGACTTGGTGCATTCAGGTTCCTGAGATGGTTTTGAAGGTCATTTGCAGTAATAAACAGTTTCAAGTGGAGAAGACTCTTCAGTGTTTGTTATGCATTGTTGTGGTGGTTAACATAGTTTGGTTTTCAGCTGGGGAGGGAGTCCACGAGCTGTGGCAGTGGTTCCCGTGGTGATTTTGGCAGCTTCCTTTGGGCCTGGCGGAACTGATCAGCTGGCTGGTTTTGAATATTGACACTCTGTGAAACCACTTAAGAAATCTGAACACTCCTCTGTGAAATCACAGTATAAAAACTAGCAAGCCCCAGGAAAAGCTCTCTGGCTTCCAGCCTTTGAACAAGTGACTGGATGCTGGCCAAGCCAGGTCCCACTCTGCCACACAGCCAGGCCAGCCCGTGACATGGCTGGGCTGAGATTCTGTCACAGCCAAGTTCCAACCACAGCCAGACCAGCTCTGCTCGGCTCTGGGTGGAGCTGAGCTGGGCCTCACTCCAGCCATGAGCTGCTGAGCCATTCTGCTGGCACTAAGAACAGAGGTGGCCCTGTAGCCCCACACAGAAAGCAGCCCCACGGCTGGAATTGAACATGGCAGGGGCCAGAAAACAGCCATGCAGTCAGAGCGGGCCCTGCCCGGCAAAGATCACATCACCATCCACAGGCCCAGGAGAAATATTAACTTTTACAGTGCACAAATGAAACTTGCAGGCATCAATCCTCTCTAGTGAGAGAAAAAGGAAAGGGTGAAGACACGCAGACATGGAGACACCAAGGTCAGTCAAATACCAGAAGGGAGGAGAATGAGGAGATGCCTTAGACTTGGGCTGAAATTCTCTCGTAAGGCTATGGTGAAGATATAATTGATACATCAGACTTTTACTTTTTCCCTGTAACTTGTGATATGCATTGGGGGATGTAGCATCCTAGCCACAGCTCTGAGCAGAAGCACCAGAGCTGAGGCAAGCAGATGTTGAAGTAGCTTCTTCAACAATGAGAAACTTGAACAGAGAGATGAGAGAGATGAGAAACCTTGCTCCAGGGATGGAAGACGGAAACCTCTGTTCCCAGAGACAAAAGAAGAGAACTTTTGCTTCTCTACTAGAACAGCTCATCCTTAAAATTGCACCCCAATAAGCTGAGATGACCCATGGTGGTAGTTGTGGGAAGACTATCAAACTGTGGGAGGGAGTTCATGATTGCAGATTTCTGGGCAGCTGCTATTCATCAAAATTTAAAACAATAAGAGAACTGTTTCTTGTGGAAAAGTCTCCATGGCATGACAGGAGAGACTTCTCTCCCTAAGCGGACTGAAGAAAGATTATTTTAAAAGTGGTAAACTGAGTGGAAATACCAAATTTGTCTCTAAGTTGTCAGTGGGAAAAAGAAAGAATGTTGGGGGAGGAGAAGTGTTCTGAAGGTTTATTCTGTTGCCTTATAACTTTTCTTTTAGTTCTCTCAATAAAGTTTTCTTTATACCCTTTAAAGTTTTGAGCCTGCTTTGGTCTCTTTGTAATCCTTATCTCATAGCAGAAAATTAGTAAATAATTCTAGTGACTGCTCTGGTGTTTGGCCAGAACTAGACCCACTGCATTAATTGGTGCATTGTCCAGGAAACTTGGATTAGTGAACTAAAACCACTATGATAGTTCACTTCTACATGTGTTTTGACCTTATTCACAAAGCAGAATTAATGAGAAAGATATACTTTCTCAATAAGAAACTAAATGAAGGCTAAACCCAGAGACGTCTCCCTTCTTTTTTAAGGACCATCAAATCAAAACCTATTATTTGTTGCTCCAGTTTCTGGTAGTCAACCCAGGTACAAGGGACACTGCTGTAAGAGAAAAAAAATCAGATCGTGTGCTGCACGATAGTATTATTTATCTAATACCACTTCCATGAAATATTGTTTCAAAATCAAGGTTACTTAATAAGAAAGAAAATATCAGTACCACACTAAAATGATGTCATTCTACTAGAAATTCAAACCAATACTATTCTGTCTTTTATGAGACAAACTTGCTATAATTTTTTAATCAAAAGCAAAGCATATATGTAGAATGTAGAATTTATTTACATCTTCATGCAATCTGGGAGTAGCACATATGCCACCAGTTTTGTAGGGGGATGGAAATGAGTTGCTGTTTTAGTTTATCTTCTTTAAGTCACTGTCTCTTTACAGAAGCAAGGGAATTTTTGCAGCTTGAGTACTGTACATTTCATAAGCTAAGTAGGATTATTTCTGTCAAGTATTACAAAAGACCCAAGCTTCTCCTTATGCATTTCACAGAATTTGTGTTTTGGAATAGTTTTATCTTGGTGTGGGCTTCCCTCACACATGCTGACTACTGACTTTCATATATTCTATCCATATCTGACTTTCACAGAGGCAGAGATATGTTAACAATGACTCATAACCATTTTTGTCTTTTGTGTTTCTTACTGTCTCAGTGCAAAGAGAGATATTTTTGGCATTTTTTGCCTACTGATCTAAACGTGCTGGGCTTTTATTTCCTAATTTTTATGCATAGCGTATGGTATCTACATATACCTGCCACAAAATGTTGTAAAATCTATAAAGTCTATGAGACACACTCTGATGTTCTTATTTGTGGAAAACTCTTTTCCATTAGCTCAAAAAATTATTTTTATTGGAATCATTAGGATAGTTATATCATAGGAATGGGTTCTCCTTAGGCTAAAAATCAACAGTTCTTTTTAAATCTGAACAGGAGGCAGAGGAGTAACATGTTCCATTTTTGTTCAGTTTTCCTCTGTTTCCCCATAATATTGTCTCTATAAATGTGTGCAACTGCAGATCCAAACAGCACCAGATGTTATCACCTCCTCCCCAAACCGCTGTTCAGAGATGTCTATGATGTGTTGGGGACAAACTCTGGTTTTGGACCACAGGAATATTGTCACATGACTGCCTATCCTGAGGGAAAGAAGAATGCTTATTTTCCTAGCAGGGGAAGAAAAAGCATAGCGGGGTTAAAGTGGAGATATTTACATGTATCTGTTTTGTGAAGTTCATTGCTTATCATTAGGAATCTGGTCTTCTGTTTCAGGAAAAGATTTATTATTTACCCCTCTTCTCTTTCTTCAAACTGGTGTTTGATTTTGGAAGTGATGGATGCTTCTGGAAGAATAAACTTTAAACCATGATCCTGTAATACAAGGATAAGGAGGCTGAGGCAGAGTTCTGCATTAGGTAGAAAAGCTGAGTGATCAGTGATGCTCATTTTTGTATGCCATATTATCTTATATAAAAGACAACCCCAAGTACAGCAAATACCTTTGCTTTAAATTAAAATCACTGTTGTCTGTGTGCTCAGTGAGTGATATCTCAGTGACTATAGGATTTCTGCTTAAAGTGATTTGTAACTACATATTACCAGATCTGGAAACTACTATTCCAAAAACATGTGTGGTTTTTGACTGTAGGAATCACTACTGAAGGTTAAAAGGCCTTATATCAGTTCAAGGAAAATACACTGGCAATGTAAATATTTCTATAAGACAATTGAAGTTCTTCCAGTCTGAGGCAAAATAACATAAAAGCTGCTACAGTGTTCAGATGATAAAGAATACAACTATTTCCATAAATTTAATTTCATAAAAATGTCTTCTCAAGCATGAATTTTTTGAAGAGACCAAAACTTAAATTCATAAAAATACTGATATTGTCGTAACAAATAAGTATCTATTAGGGGTAATTCATTATTAAATACTATCCTGATTAAAAATATTATTGTTATTTAGTATTGACAGACCAAATATAGGTGAACATTACAAACTGGCTGGTGGATCCCAAAAACTATAAGGAGGAGTCATCATTGAAAATGTTGTATTTCTTTATCACATTTCTATCTGTGACCTAGAATAATCTCATTTTGGGATTATTTTAAAGCATTGAAAGAGTAAATAGTGGTAATAATCATCTATTATCATTTGGTAGAGTAGGCCTTTTGAAGTAAAATATGGTTTTGTGTAGGCAGTGACAATGTCATGGATCCAGAGATAAGGAATAGGATCAATATGTGCTTAATGTCTAACTGTGAACTTTGACAAAATTTATAGACAAATATTTTTTATATGAACTCCTGGGATAACACTGCGTCATCAAATGCAAATGAAATTTTTCATCATTTAAGTACAAGGAGAAGGGCAATGACTATTTGCCTCTGTATGGATTATTACTGAAACTGATGCTGTAATAGTGTGGTTCTGACCTTAACAGATTAAAAAAGGAAGCATCACAGAAATGATTTCTGAGTTGGATGACTTAAATTGAAAGACCTCAAATGTAATATCCTCTGATAACACTGAATCAGATGAGGTGACCCAGTCCTAGCTGACCTTAGCTCTCTGAATAGGAATTATAAGCTGTGACTTCTTCCCTGGATTGAAATACAATGGAGATATGAAGTATTCTCTCTAGCTACTCTCACATTTACTATATTTGATTATACAGCACAGTGAGGAAGGGTACATAGGAATTCCAAAGCAAAGGTCTGCTCTTCCTGTGGAAGCTCATGGTGATTTTAGTACATATGGAAACCTTACTTTCAGATGTAGAGGAGTTTTTTCACTTTTGTATAAGTCAGGGGCAGAGAGGAAATTATACTAAAACAGTGCTGATTTTCAACATCTCATCTTTAGTTGTGTCTGATGAGATTATGGATATTTTCTCCATTGTCACTGTGAGCTATGAAAGCATGCAGTAATGTTTATGACCTTTGTGCCCTGCCACCTTAAATTTAGACCTGTGTCTAAGCAAAAAAAAGGCCTTTTTTTGTATTTTGGTTTTCAAATATACTTTTGATTTTGTTCAATTTTACTTCCTCAGTACAAACTGTGATATTTAAATGGTGTTCTCTGGCTGTTGGCCTGTTGAGTCACCTTTATTTACATCATGACAAGATATAACACTGGCCTATAAAGTACATTCTGTAGTCTGTTGTCAGTCACTTACATCAATGAGTGCTGTAATTCTAATACAGGTTCTTTAGTCTGAACTCAGCCATGCTACTTAATCTTTTAGAACAGCTACACAATGAATCCTTCTTAGCCTAATGGATTCAGGCATATCTTTCCTTGGCTGATACCCAGAAATTGATTGTTAGTTTCTTTCTTCTTTGGTTCTCCCTTTAACTGAGAGAAGTGCCTTAGAGCAAAAAAGCCTCCTTTCCATCCTCAGGGAAAGCTGCCTTTATCCATAACAAACCAACACCCCAAGCCCAAGGAACTGTACTAGGAACTGTAAGAGGGAATCATCCTTTCCTCATCACTGAAAAGCAACCTTTCCTTGTTTAGCCTGCAATGCCCAGGAAAACCATAATTATTTTTGTCAGTCCCCAGCATGGTTCTTGAGTTAGGAACCATTTCTAAGATGAAAGGAATTAAATGTTTTTTCAGAAGGAAGCCAAATTCTTCTTCCTAACAATTAATTTGAGCTAAAGTAACTCTGCTCAAAACTAGATCAGAGTATAATATTTAGGTTTCTCAGTATATCAGAGATACCGGGGAAGAGAAACCATGATTTTAAAAGACAGAACTATGCAGCAATTATTGCAGAAATTTTGAATGAATATGAATTACTGAAGCCAAATATGTAATTCTCTCACTTGGTGCAATGAAAAGCTGTTCCTTTGACCTTTGGTCTCCCTTCCACTGGGACTTATTTCTCCTGCATTGTAGAGAGAACACTTTCCTCCATTAGAATCACCCTCTCACTACTATCAAAATGACTGATGGATTTTTCCCTCTTGTGCCTTCAAGTTAATAATTTCCACGTATTTATCCCTATTTTATGTACCAGTGCTTAGATGTATAAATAAAAATTGAATGCTGAGCAAGAAAACATGATTCTCCAAGCTTCAGTTCTTCTCCTTCTGAATTCATGACTACCTGATTGGATTACTAATAGTTTCCTTAGAAAATTCCCAAAGTATTTAGGCAATTGTCAATGGGCATACACATAAGGACCTCAAAGTTTGCCTGTGGGAAGAAGTTGGTTGTCTGGCTCCTATCCAAGCTCAGTAAAGTTTGGAAGTAATATCTGTGTCTTAAACTACAACACTGTGCTGCAGCATTGTACCAGGAGGAGTGACCATATTTTTCCTCAAGACCCATGATCAGACTATTTACTCTGGGTGAGTGAGGCTGAATTTCAATTCCATCTGTCTCTAAGGAGACTGGAATTTGTTTCCTACTTCTCAGATCAGTTCCCTCTTTGTACGATTAGTGGGGTGTTTGAAGGTAAATAGCTCTGTGGCCCCCAACACTAGACATTGACCTGTTGGAACAAACCCAGAGGAGAGCATTAAATTGATCAGAGGGCTGGTGGAGATCTGCTGTGGGGAGACAGTTGAGGCAGTTTGGCCTGGAGAGGAGAAGGCTCTGGGAATCCCTTATAGCAGCAGCCTTTCAGTACTCACAGGGATCCCTCAAGGCAGCTGGAGAGGGATGTTTCACAAAGGCAGGTAGTGGCAGGACAAGAGGCAATGAAGCTGAGGGTGGTTAGGTTTAGATGAAATACGAGGAAGAATTCTTTCCAGTGAGCATGGTGAGACACTGGAACAGGTTGCCCAGCGACCTTGCTGACTACCCAGCCCTTGAAGTGTTCAAGGCCAGGTTGGATGGGGCTTTGAATGACCTCATCTAGCAGAAATGTCCACGCCCTTCATAGGAGGGTTGGAACTTGATGGTCTTTAAGGACCCTCCCAACCCAAACTGTTCTATGATTCTATCTCTAAATCCTCCTCGCTGCTTCTTATTAAATAAAGGAATGTTTAATTATATATGAAAGAAGGCCTCTTTCACCCTTTTCACCTTTCACTGCTGCAAGTGCTTGAATACAAAAGCCTAAGAGAGGTCAAATGTGTATCTGGATTCATGCTTAACTCCTTTAAGCTAAAATTGATCTCCACAATGGCTCCTAAATCTTATATAAATCTTATATTTGTTTAATTATTCAAGAAAAATGTAGAATTGAGGCAGGAAATTTCACCAGCTTTGCCTTCAGCCTGGTGCCTCCTGTCACAGACACTTCTCCATACCTCAATGGTCCATAACTTTTTCTTCCTTTATTATGCAATTTAGAATGACTGCAGTGTTCATAGGCAAACAAGTTAATGGGAGACTTTTAAATCTTAAGTATATATCCTTCCATTACAGCCTTGTAAAGGCTAAAATTCTATTTAAAAACTGCTGTTATTATCTTACATGTGTGCAGAAAATGCACATGATTACTTGAATTGATTTGAACCTGAGTGTATCTTGAAATTTTCATAAGAAAACAAGAGATACATTATTCATTGTAATGTTTTCAATAATTTATTTTGCATGGTTTTTTTACCTTTCTGTCCACAACAATCATGCCAGGTATAATTTGAAAAGTAATAAACTCCAAGATAGCTCTAAGGCAATCAAGTTTCTCTTGTGTTAATGTAATTTGGAGCCTACCTGGTCGGAAATACTAATTTTTATTTTGGAAAGCTAACACTGACATCTTAATGAACATTTGCAGATGTTTATGCTTTGATTATTATCTAACAAGCACATATTCAAATTAATCTGGCTTGAATATATTTCCTGTTGTGTGGTGTATTCTTTCTAGAAATGTCATATACACCTCTGGAACTGGAAAAAGAGGAGGTAACTAAGGGGTTCTCCCCTTCTGTCCTTCTTTCTTTAGAAATAGGAAATACAAATCTGTTAAATAACTTACAGATGTGATGAAACAAACCATATGGTCATAAAAAACCCCCAATGACTTCATTATTTCCAAGGTCTTTTCTGGTCTTGTCTACATATCAATTTTCTAAAACACAATTTCTATTTCATAGCATAGATTCCTCAGTGTCTGTTAATTTGTAAGTAAAAATAAGCCATCTTTATGGGCCATATGAGAAGTGAAAGATTTCCTTATTCTTTACCTCAAATCTGACAACATCTTTTTTGATAAACTTTACTAATTATTTACGCAATTATTTCAGAGGTGGGCATGTGGTGTGTCAGATTTTTTTTTTGGTGGTGGTGGTAAAATGCATTAATTCTTTGCAATTATGTCTCAGATCTAATTTTGCTCCTTCATAAGTTTATCTGGAGGCACTCAGAACCACAAATGTATGTGCTTGTATGCACACAAGCAGTCATGTACACATAAAAGGTGCTGACTAAACTAGTCTCACTTCTAGGCATTTGGAAGTGAAATTTGTCATTAACACCACTGAAACCTAGGAGATTAGCCAACTTCCAACTAAAAGTTGCTCAGTTCTGTAATTTGAGTCCTGAACTGGAATGACAGCTTGTACAGTGTCCAGCTGCCCACAGTAAGAGGTGGCTCAGTTATAAAAGGTGGCCCATTGTTATTGGGCATTGTGCTTGAGCTGCTTGGGAAAAGAAACTTCAGAGAATGTTTGTATATTTTTTTCCACTTCTTCAAATTATATGTTCAATGGCAAATTGAAACACACTCACCACCATCTTTCTTTAACAGCTGACCAAGGCTAGCGATGGACAGATTGGTTTCATAACCATGAATATTAACTCTATTTTAATTTATTCGGATCTTTGAATGTAAAATATTTAATTTTGTCCACGAGAATAAAGAATCTTGATGTCTGTACTTTCAGATATAGTTAGATTTATTTTGTCTCCAGGAAGCTGTATGTACCATAGTATTCAGAGAGAATTAGGTAACAAAATTCAATTCAATTCAAAATTCATCTATACAAAGTGTAATCACATTTGCCAGTGGGTTTTATGAGAATTTTTATATCTACTGTTACTAACACATATTATTACTATTGTCCAGGTGTATTATACTCTCAACTTCTGTCAGTTTTGGTGTATTAAGTATTGCTGCATTAAGGACTCTGTTCACTAAGATTTGAAGTCTTAATTGTTTGAATTTCTTATTAGATTCTGTCTTCCTCAGAAGTGCAGATATTACCAGTGATTTTTAATTTCAAGCTTTATTGGTTTCCAGAAAGTAGATGATGAAATGAACTGAGGGGAACATGGCATTTTAAGAATTGACCTTCTGTTGCCATTGTGCCCAGAATTCTCAACAATATGTCCATCATGTTTAAGACTTTTGACCTAATTCAATACCATAGTGGAATTGAGTTTTTCCAGTTCAACTGCAGTGTCACCATTTCATACTTTATTTTATGGTTTTACTTTGCTACATCCTAGCGTGCACCAAATTTTAAGGAAGCTCTTAGAAATCTGAAGCACAGAAAAGTAAAGAAAGCAACTTCACTGCTTTGGGCAAAGGCTTCTGCTAGCTGGTGGTATATCTCACCACTCCATCCTAAAAAAAAGGGTCTGTAACCATTTATTGGTTAAACTACAATTGGTTAAACTTTTATTTATTATAATGTGGTCAAATAAATGATCAATAATGAACCATTATTGATGTGAGTGGAGTTGATAACAGTAGGTGACCTTTATTTTGAATGTAGCAATGCTTCTGAAACTCCCTTCCACCGTACTCTTGCATCCAAATGTTGTAGTCTACATGAATATGGATCTCTGAGTTAAAAAACATTTTGGGTGACCAGCCTTAAGATGGGTGGGTAATGGTTTCTACTCCAGCTCTACTTCAGAGGTAATATTTTGGGGATATATCTGAAGTATATCCTTTTCTACACCCTCATCAGTGTTCTGAAGGTGCTGAGAGTGCACACTTGTCAAGTTTGCAGGTCACACCAAAATAGGAGACCTGTTCATAAGCTTGAGGGCAGGGCTGTCATTCAGAAAAACCCAGACAGATTGGAGGGATGGGCTGACAGAGAATTTAATGAATATCAGCAAGGGAAAGTGCAGATTATTTTGCTTAGGAAGACAGGCTGCAGACTGACCAACATTGGAGAAGCTGTGGAAAATGCCTTGTGTGCTTCTTTTGGCTGGGCTAGGGTTAATTTTTTTTCATGGTGGCTACTATGGGGCTGTGGTTTGGATTTGTACTAAACTCAGATAATACAGAGATGCTTTTGTCACTGCTGAGCAGGGCTTGCACAGAGCCAAGGCCTTTCCTGCTTTTGGTGCTGCCACACTGGGGAAGGCACTGGGGGTGCCTGGGAGGAGACACAGCCAGGACAGGTGACCCCAAGTGACCAAAGGGATATCCCAGAGCATGTGGCACCAAGCTCAGTGGATAAAGTGGAGGAAAGAAGAAGGAAAGGGGGGAACATTAGTGGTGATGACATTTGTCTTCCCAAGTAACCATTTTGCATGATGGGGCCCTGCTCTCCTGGAGATGGCTGAACACCTGCCAGCCCATGGGAAGCACTGGATTAATTCCTTGGTTTGTTTTGCTTGTGTGCACAGCCTTTGCTTTCCTTATTAAACTGTCTTTTTCTCAACCCATGAGTTTGAAGCTTTTGAAGAAGCTTTTTGAAGATTTTTGAAGACACTTTTACCCTTCTGATTCTCTTCCCAATCTCTGTTGTGGGGGAGTGAGTGAGTGGCTGTGTGGGGCTTGGTTGCTGCCTGGGGTCAAACCATGACACCCTGGAAGTCTTGGAACACTGCAAGGCGAATGTGAGCCAGCTGTGTGCCCTGGCA
>VWYP01007431.1:0-10185 GCA_013400435.1 Pycnonotus jocosus | reverse complement strand
TTTTTTTTTTTTTAATGTAGTGGGTGTAATCCAATAATAACTCAGCTCCTGAGAGGAGCTCTTCCACGTTATCGTGGGAGAGGGGTCGTGTTCCTACAGAAAAAGGAGCAAAGCTTTTCCCTGGGTGGGATTTCCCGGTCAGAATTCCAGGCTGGAGGAGGTTGGGTTTTTCTGGAGGTGCAGAAGGAGCACCTGGGCAGCTCCTGCTCTGCGGGAAGTGTCTGGGTCCCAGCGAGTCATTTCCTCCCAAAGAGAAACTGAAAATGTCGTAATTTGGGGAATTGTTTGCTGCGGGCACTTGCACAACCCCTGAGCTCGGCGGGGTCAGGGAGTCCCGGAATGGTTTGGGTGGGAAGGGACCTTAAAATCCCCCCGGGTCACCTTCACTGTCCCAGGGGGCTCCAACCTCGGGCACTGCCAGGGATCCAGGGGCAGCCACAGCTCCTCTGGGAATTCCATCCCTCCTTCCTCCCTCACAGGGAAGAATTCCTTCCCAATATCCAATTTAAATCTTTTCTTCCCTGTTATTTTCTGATGTGGAATAGTAATTAATAATTTATTTTGTTTTTACCATTAGTTAAACCCCTCTGGAGCTCCAGCCTCACCTGCTCTTCCCCTCTGCCTCTCCCCCTCATTGCTGCTTGTTTGGGCACTCTCAGCTGGGTTTTTGTTGCTGCTCAGGGTGTTTCTCACAATCCCCAGGCTTGTTTTTGTTTGTGGCTGCTGCAAACAGCTGTGCTGGGAGCCCTGGTCCGTCCCCAAATTGTCTGCAGGGGTCAGAGTGTCACAGACTCCGGGTGGCAGCAGAGAAAGGAGTTTCTGGAGGGTTCCCCTGCAGCCTCCTCCTCCTCCTTCCCTCATCCCTTTGGTGATTTTTCTGCCAGAGCTGATTTCCCAAAGGCTGGGATCCCCTTGGGGATGTGAGGAACAGTTTTGATCCCCCTGAGGTTAATTAATTGCTGGGAGGGATTAATTAAAAACTGGGGGTGTGCAGGGCTGGCACCTCCTTTCTTGCAGAGGGGGCCAGTGGCTCTGGGGACAAAAATAATTCCTTTTCCATGAAAACCTGGCCCGCCTTTGGAGCTTCCCAGTTGGGCACAAAGGTCCTGGAAGCACAGCAGGAGGTGTGAGGGAGGCAGGGCTGGGGATTATTTGGGGTTTGGGGGTTCTGCATCCCCCCATTTCCAGCTGCTCCAGGAGGGGCAGTTCCTGGTGTTCCAGCTGAGGGGGAGTTTGGGGGTGTTGGGAATTCCTGGATAACCTGTTGGACTGAGCTTCTGCTCCGCTCCCATGGGTGTGCTGCTCGTTTGGGGGCTGTTTCAGCTGAATCCCCCCAAAAATTGGGGTTCAGAGCTTGAGCTTGCCTCGTGCCTTGCTCTGTTCCAGCTGAATCTCCCCAGATTCTGGGTTCTGAATCTCCCCAAAATTGGGGTTCAGAGTTTGAGCCTGGCTCGTGCCTTTCCCTGTTTCAGCTGAATCTCTCCAAAATTGGGATTCTGAATCCCCCCCAAATTGGGGTTCAGAGTTTGAGCCTGGCTCGTGCCTTTCCCTGTTTCAGCTGAATCTCTCCAAAATTGGGATTCTGAATCCCCCCCAAATTGGGGTTCAGAGTTTGAGCCTGGCCCGTGCCTTGCCCAGCTGGCAGGGTCTGCTGGGTCCCTGCAGAAATGCTGCTGATTTCCTGCCAAGAGCATTTTGCCTTCCCTTGGTTGCGCCTCTGTCACGTGAAACCCGGGAAGAGCAGGTTGTGCTCGGAGAGAATAAATAAAGAAACCCCAAACAAAAGGCCAGCGAGGTCTGAGGGTGTTTGTAGGGTGTCAAACCCTCTGCCAGGATGTGAAAAACAGAAACCTGACTCTCGCTGGGGAAACAATTCTGGCTTAAAAAAACAAAAAAACCCCAAAACAAAACAACCCAACCAGAAAACAGCAGTGGAGTAATTGGGGAGGGCCAGGGCTCTTCCCAAAGTGCATCCAGCAGGACACAGCTCTTCCCAAAGAGCAGGGAACTGCCTCAACCTGACCCTGGCACTTGGAGTGGGTTTTTTTTTGTTGTTTTTTTTTGTTTTTTTTGGTTTGGTTTTTTTTTTTCTGCAGCCAGGACACCCAGAGCTGGCCCTGCACCTCTGCCTTATGCAACGGGGATTAATTGCAGGAGGTGGAGAAGAATTTCTTGGCTGCTTATCAGGGGTGAGGCTCCAGGAGCTGCTCGGTGGCCTCAGATAGGTGAGAGGAGCTGGGGGCACTGCCCAGCTCGGGGGAATCTTCTCCTCCAGCCCTGATAAAGTTCAGCTCCCTCCCACAGAGCTGCTCTGCAGCAGCCAAGGGAGATCCTGGCGCTGGTTATTCCTGGTCCTCCTAAATCCTGATTATTCCTTGGGCAGTTTGTCCTCCTAAACCCTGATTTTGGTTATTCCTTGGGCAGTTTGTCCTCTTAAATCCAGGTTTTGGTTATTCCTTGGGCAGTTTGTCCTCTTAAATCCAGGTTTTGGTTGTTCCTTGGGCAGTTTGTCCTCCTAACAATCTTGACTTTGGTTGCTCCTTGGCCTGTTTGTCCTCCTAAACCCTGATTTTGGTTATTCCTTGGGCCGTTTGTCCTGTTAAATCCACATTTTGGTTATTACTTGTGTTTTCAATTCTATTCAATCCTGATTTTCGTTATTCCTTGGATTGTTTATCTTGATTTTGGTTGTTCTTTGGGCAGTTTGTCCTCTCGAATCCTGCTTTTGGCCACCCCTTGGGTTGCTGAATCCTGGTTTTATCTGCTCCTTGGGCTGCCAGTCCTGCTGAACCTGGCTTTTGGTTATTCCTTGGGCAGTTTATCCTGATTTTGGTTATTCCTTGGGCAGTTTATCCTGTTCTTATGGGCAGTTAGTCCTGGTTTTATCTCCTCCTTGGGCTGTCAGTCCTGTTCTACCCTGGGTTTGGTTATTCCTTGGGCAGTTTATCCTGATTTTGGTTATTCCTTGGTCAGTTTATCCTGGTTTTATCTGCTCCTCGGGCTGTTGGTCCTGTTCTACCCACAGGTGATGGGTGGCTGATGCAAACTGCAGCCTGTGTGGGTTGCATGGACAGCTGGATATAAAATCCTGCTTTTAAATTAAATTCTGAGCTCACCCAGTGCACTGCTGCCGATCCTTCCTGCAGCTCTCAAGGTTTTCCTTGGCAAAGCTTGAATTCCAGAGGTTTTGGAACGCTCCTTTCTTTCCCAGTGTTTGTGTTTGGGGCTGGTTTCAGTGCCATTGGCTGGAATTGCAGAATTGTGGAATCACTGAGGCTGGAAAAGCCTTCCAGGGCCATCCAGCCCAGGCTGTCCCCACCTTGTCCCCAGCCCTGGGTGCCACATCCCGGCTCTCCCTGCAGGGATGGGGCTCCAGGAGCCGTCCCAGTGCTTTGGCCTTTGCCATGTGCAGGGCAGGAGGGGTCTGTGGGCATTTTCCTGCTCAGGATTTCCTGGGATGATCATTTTGGGATGGATGTGGAGGTTTGAGCTTTCCCAGGGCTGGTTGGGGTCCTGAGATGTCATTGTCATTGTCACATCCGAGCCTTCTGAGCCCTGGAACAAACTCCAGGGAATTTTCCAGAGGGGAGAATTGTGTAATGAGGTGGTGGCAGTGAAGTTTGGAGCAGGTTTGGACNTGTCTGCAGAGCCCTGGAACAAACTCCAGGGAATTTTCCTGAGAATTGTGTGATGAGGTGGTGGCAGTGAGGTTTGGAGCAGGTTTGGATGCCAGGAGCTCAGCTGGTTGAGAATCTGTGGGGAAGAGACAAAAATCCAGCTGGAATTCCGTGACCAGGCTCTAAGGGGAGAAAACCACTGGGAGCTGAGGGGAAAACAGGGATAAAAACCCTCCCGGAGCCTCTGGGGGAACAGTGGCTCTGCATTTTCTCCTTTTGGGGAATTTTCTGCCCATTCCCAGTTTTCCCAGCTGGAGCTGTCCCGAGCTGCTCTGCAAGGGCAGGAGGGACAAGCTGGGGCAGAGTTGGGGTGTGGAAAACAGGAGAAAATTACAGCCTTGGCTGGACTCCTTCAGCCAGCCTTTGGAGCACTCCATTCCTTGGACTTTCCATGGATAAAGCAGAGCAGAGGTCACATTTCCCTCCTGCAGCAGCCTCATCTTTGGACTTTCCATGGATAAAATGGAGTAGAGGTCCAGGAGCAGCCTCATCTTTGGACTTTCCATGGATAAAGCAGAGCAGAGGTTACATTTCTTTCCTGCAGTAGCTTCATCCTTGGACTTTCCATGGATAAAATGGAGCAGAGGTTACATTTCCCACCAGGAGCAGCCTCATTCCTTGGGTTTTCCATGGATAAAATGGAGCAGAGGTTACATTTCCCACCAGGAGCAGCCTCATTCCTTGGGTTTTTCATGGATAAAGCAGAGCACAGGTTACATTTCCCTCCAGGGTTTTCCATGGATAAGGCAGAGCACAGGCTACATTTCCCTCCTGCAGCAGCCTGGGTGTGGCAGTGGGAGCGTGGGCTCCATCCAGCAGGAGAAATACAAAACTCAGGATAAATACAGAAATCAGGATAAGTACAAAGCTCAGAATAGATACAAAGCTCAGGATAGATACAAAGCTCAGGATAGATACAAAGCTCAGGATAAATACAAAACTCAGGATAAATACAAAACTCAGGATAAATACAAAGCTCAGGATGAATACAAAACTCAGGATAGATACAAAAATCAGCATAAACACAAAACTCAGCAAAAATACAAAACTCAGCATAAATACAAAATTCAGAATAATAATAATAATATTCAGGATAATAACAATATTCAGGACAATAATAATAATTCAGGAGCCCTGCGGGATTGCTCTGAGCTCGGGGGTTTGTCCCAGCAGTGTGTAACCGGGGGCTGTCCCTCGTTGCTGTGTTGCAGACGCGGATGCAGAGCCTGCAGCCGGACCCCAGGATTGCTCTGAGCTCGGGGGTTTGTCCCAGCAGTGTGTAACCGGGGGCTGTCCCTCGTTGCTGTGTTGCAGACGCGGATGCAGAGCCTGCAGCCGGACCCCAGGGCTCGGTACAGGAGCGTGTACGAGGCTCTGCGGAGGATGGTGCTGACCGAGGGCTTCTGGAGGCCTCTAAGGGGCATCAACGTCACCATGCTGGGGGCTGGCCCTGCCCACGCCCTGTACTTCGCCTGCTACGAGAAAATGAAAAAGTCTCTCAGCGATGTTTTCCAGCAAGGAGGAAACAGCCACTTGGCCAATGGTATTTTGGGGGTTTTTCCCTAAAAAAAGAACCCAGTTTGTGGTTGTTGACCCGTCCCTTGCTTGCTTCTCGCTCAGCCTGGCCCCACTCCCAATCTAAATTCTTGTTTAATCTGGAATTATTCCAGCACGAGTCATCAGTTCAGTGGGCAAAGGGTGCTGAGGTGCAGCTGTGCTGTTCCTCGAAATTCCATATTACCACAGAATCCTTAAAGTTGGGAAAGATCTTCTGGGTCGAGTCCCAGCTCTGAAGGTGTCACCTGCAGGTGTGACCTGACACTGAGGGCATCACCTCATCCTCGGGAGGTTTCAGTTCAGGAGTACAGAGTGCACGCCATCCTTTCGTTTTTAGCAGGAATATTTCACTTTAAACCCTGGGATTGAGCAGCCAGGGCTTTACCAAGGGCTTTGTGCTGGAGATTTAATTTTTTAGCAGGAATATTTCACTTTTAAACCCTGGGATTGAGCAGCCAGGGCTTTACCAGAGGCTTTGTGCTGGAGATTTGATTTTTAGCAGGAATATTTCACTTTTAAACCCTGGGATTGAGCAGCCAGGGCTTCACCAGGATCTTTGTGCTGGAGATTCCCGTGATTTTTCTGGAATGTGCTGGTAGGAATCCGCCAGGGGCTCCCTGAACTCAGTGAAGGGAATCCAATCCCTTCTCCCGGCTGCTCCTTGCTGGGAACACATTCCTGAGTTTTCCTTTCAAGCTGCTACAGGCCCGTGGTGCCAGCAGGGAAAACCAGAGCCGTGGCTTTGTGAGAAATGACCAAAAGTCACTGGGGCAGGAGGGAATTGGAGCCGGGAGCCGACATCAAAGGGGAGGAAGGAGAGGCTGGAGAGGCTGATCCGGAGCCCGGCACGGGATGGGTCAGGGCTCGCAGGGCTTGGCACAGCCCGGGCTGAGTAAAGGGGTGAAAATCCCCGAGGAGGGGCGAGCCCAGGGCAGGGTAAACATTGCTCACGGGCGGCCCCGGCGCCGCCGCCGTCTGGAGCTCGGGAATTGCTGCTGGGAAGGGCAGAGGGGGGGCTGGGAGCGGATCTGGGATCCTCTCAGGGTGAGATTCCTGCCCGGGGAATCCTCGGTGTGGGAGCTGGGTGCTCCCTCTGCGTGGGTGGGATCCAGCAGGGATTGGAGTCCCCATTGATGGATCCCCCATGGATGGGATCAAGCAGAGATGGATTCCCAAGGGATGGGATCCACCACAGATGAAATCCCCAGGGATGGATTCCCATGGATGGATCCCCCTTGGGTGGATCACGGATCCCCCTGGGTGGATCACGGATCCCCTGGATGGATCCCCTGGATGGCAGTGCCAGGTCAGTCCCTGCCTCCTGAGCCGGGTTTTGTTTTCTCAGGGCTGCTCTTGCCTTGCAGGCATCGCTGGCAGTGTGGCCACGCTGCTCCACGACGCCGTGATGAATCCTGCCGAAGGTAATTCCCGGGATTCTGGGCAGTGCTGCTCCTGCTGGGACACCCAGGGCCTTCCCTGCCCTGATAAATCCAGGGATGAATCAATCCAGGGATGAATCAATCCAGGGATGAATCAATCCAGGGATGAATCAATCAATCCAGGGATAAATCAATCCCTGCTGCCTCCTCTCCCTGGGGAAGGGCAGGAAGGAATCCAGGGCTGGCCCCAGCTCTGGGGGCACTGATGGGTTTGGGTGGGGAGGGGGAGGACAGGGCTGGGCCTGGGGTCCCTCTGGGGGCTGTGCCACCACGCCAGTGTCTGAGCAGTGTCCCCTCATTGTCCCCAGCTCTGGGGTCACTGTGGGGGCTGTGCCACCACCCCAGACCCCTCAATGAGCCGTGTCCCCTCACTGTCCCTGACTGAGTCGTGTCCCCTCACTGTCCCTGACTGAGCCGTGTCCCCTCGCTGTCCCCATCCCCTCACTCAGCAGTGTCCCCTCACTGTCCCCATCCCTCTCACTGAGCTGTGTCCCCTGATTGAGCAGTGTCCCCTGGCTGTCCCCATCCCCTCGCTGTCCCTGACTNATTGGGTGTTCCTCAGGGAATTCCTGGTCATTGGGTGTTCCTCAGGGAATTCCTGGTCATTGGGTGTTCCTCAGGGAATTCCTGGTCATTGGGTGTTCCTCAGGGAATTCCTGGTCATTGGGTGTTCCTCAGGGAATTCCTGGTCATTGGGTGTTCCTCAGGGAATTCCTGGTCATTGGGTGTTCCTCAGGGAATTCCTGGTCATTGGGTGTTCCTCAGGGAATTCCTGGTCATTGGGTGTTCCTCAGGGAATTCCTGGTCATTGGGTGTTCCTCAGGGAATTCCTGGTCATTGGGTGTTCCTCAGGGAATTCCTGGTCATTGGGTGTTCCTCAGGGAATTCCTGGTCATTGGGTGTTCCTCAGGGAATTCCTGGTCATTGGGTGTTCCTCAGGGAATTCCTGGTCATTGGGTGTTCCTCAGGGAATTCCTGGTCATTGGGTGTTCCTCAGGGAATTCCTGGTCATTGGGTGTTCCTCAGGGAATTCCTGGTCATTGGGTGTTCCTCAGGGAATTCCTGGTCATTGGGTGTTCCTCAGGGAATTCCTGGTCATTGGGTGTTCCTCAGGGAATTCCTGGTCATTGGGTGTTCCTCAGGGAATTCCTGGTCATTGGGTGTTCCTCAGGGAATTTCTGGTCACTGGGTGTTCCTCAGGGAATTCCTGATCACTGAGTGTTCACAGGGAATTCTGATCACTGGATGTTCCCAGGGAATTCGGGTCACTGAGCGTCCTCAGGGAATTCCTGGTCACTGGGTGTTCCCAGGGAATTCTGGTCCCTCAGTGCCCCCATGGAATTCCCGCTGTCCCCATGGAATTCCCATTGTCCCCAGGATTCCCATGGTGCTCCCCAGGAATTCCCGGTCACTCCGTGCCCCCTTCCCTTCCTTGAACAACAGCAACAAAAAGAAAAAAGAGTTTATACAGACTTTTATATTAATATATATATATCTATATATTTAATAACTTTATTTTTGCGGCAGTGAGGTTGCAAACTGCTCTTTTTCTGGGCAACGAGATGGAAGAGCTGGAGTTTATTCCTTGGTGAAGGTTTAGGTTATCCAACCTAAGCTGCTTTTTGGTTTGGTTTGGTTTTTTTGTTTTTGTTTTTTTATTATTATTATTCTTTTTTTTTATTTTTACAGCAAAGAAACAAAGAAGTCCTGGCACAGAATTAATTTTTATATAAATATAAAATAGCTGGATAATGTTTATCCTTTATTTTTCTACGTAGGCACTCGGGCGGGTTTTTTAGATGCTTTTACAGCTGGCTGCAAAGCTGCTCAAAAAAAAGGGCTCAGGTCTCTCCCTCCTGTGCAAGGGAGACCCAAAATCACCGATTTTATGGCCAAATTGGCTTTAATTCCCCAGGGGGTGGCCTGGCCTCTCCTCTGGCTGTCGAGGTACTGAGGGGACAAAGAATGGGGACAACACTTTGGGAAAACCATCCCAAAAATCCCAAAATCCCTTTGTGGGGGAGATGGGGGGGAAACTCAGCTCTGGTTTTTTTTTCCACTCTTGAAGATGTGGATTTTTAATCAACATTAATTTGCAGTTTGGATTTGCTGAAGGTACATTGTCCTGGGCTGGGACAGCTGACCAGCCTTCGCCCTCCCGGGGTTTATTCCCGCTTTTTCCTCCCCTGATCCCATTCCAGCACCTCCCCTGGGATCCCAGGAGTGCCTGGAGCTGCTGTTTACAGAGCCCCAAAGCAGCCCCAAATCCTTGGGAAGATCCCAAGATTTCCTGGGAAAATCCCAGGGCAGATCCAAAGGCAACTCCCAGCCCGGGCTGAGCAAGGAGAGGGACAAAAATCCCACCTGGAGAGGGAAAACCCGACCTGGAGAAGCTCCTCATTCCCTGAGTTTGGTTTTCCTGCCTGGAATGCTGAGTGGGAAGGGTTGGGAGCCTCCCTGCCTGCCCTGCTCCAGCTGGGAATGGCTTTTCCAAAGGAAATTCCATCCTCCAGCTGCTCCCTTGGGACATCAGGAGGGATTTTTGGGATCCTGGATGTGCAGATCCCAATCCCAGGGTCGGTGTTCCCATGGGATCGATCCCGGTGTGAAAGGAGCTTTTTGCTGCCTCTTTTTTTGTGTCATAACCAGAAAAAAAAAAAATCCCTGTGCCAAAGGTTCCCTGTGCCTTAAAACGGGAAAATCCCGCAGGATCCTCCTGGATTTGGTGGGGTTGGAGCTCTCAGGGCTGGGAAATTCTTCCTTGAGAAACTGGAGAGTCAGAACTGCCTGGAAAATCCCCGTGGAGAAGGAATTTGGGGAATTTAACGCTGAAGAGAGAAAATGTGGGGATGATGTGGGTGATTCCAGCTTCTGGTGCAGCCTCTGGAATTCTGCTCCATCCTCTGGAATTCCACTCCCTCCTCTGGAATTCCTGCTCCATCCTCTGGAATTCTGCTCCATCCTCTGGAATTCCTGCTCCATCCTCTGGAATTCTGGCCCATCCTCTGGAATTCCGCTCCATCCTCTGGAATTCCTGCTCCCTCCTCTGGAATTCCACTCCATCCTCTGGAATTCCCTCTCCATCCTCTGGAATTCTGCTCCCTCCTCTGGAATTCTGCTCCCTCCTCCTCTTCCTCTGGATGTTCCTTGGATTTTCTGCCTTGGAGTAACCTGGGAGTAGGGACACGGGAAATTCCTGGATTGGGGATGTTGGGAAGAGCTTTGGGAATCCTGGGAGAGGGGGGAGACCCCAGGGAACCTCCCGAGGGGTGGGAACAAAAAAATCAGCCGGGATCTGTTGGGAATGGGGAGTGGGCAAATCCTGGGAAAAGGAAAAAAACCTTCAGGGAGGAGGAAAATCCTTTATGGGAAAAGGAAAATTCTTTATGGGAAAAGGAAAATCCTTTATGGGAAAATGAAAATCCATTCTGAGAGGAGGAAAATCCTCTTGGATCACCCTGGATATCCCAAAATCCTGGATATCCAAACCCAGCCCAGTTCTCATCATTCCA
>VWYP01007429.1:0-20355 GCA_013400435.1 Pycnonotus jocosus | reverse complement strand
CCTGGGCTCTGCTCCCAGCCCTCCAGAGAAATTCTCCATCAGCAATCCCAGCCTGGCATCAACCACTAAAACCCAGGAGAGGCTGGGATGGGATAAAATCGGGATAAGACCTTTTGCATCCACCCTTTTAACAATTTTTTTTCTCTTCTCCACAGCCAAGAGACTTTAAACAATATTTTCCCAGTCCGATGCTGGATCTGAGGGAAGAGAGAAGGGCTGATCCCACCAAAGGAGCGGGAAAAGCAGATTTTAGCCGGTTTGATCCCCAATTCCCTGGAATATTCCCAACTGGAGGATCCCCTGCTGCTGTGGGCACGCAGGGTGTGAGCAGCAGAGCAGGAGGAGGGCTTTGCACATGAGGCTTTCCTTTGGTTTATGGTAAGAGGGAAGAGAAACTCCGCGTGTGGGATGTGCGGGGAAGGGAGGGACGTCAGCTCCTCCCACGGCCTCAAAGGTGGCTTTGCCTCGGAGAGGGAAAATCTGGGAGCTGTTCACCTTCCCTGGAACGGTGTGAAGAGCAGGGCTGTCCTGGAGCAGGCTGGGGACAGATTTGTTTTGTCCCCGTGTCCCGTCTCCTAATGGGAGCGCTCAGCTCTGAGCCTCTCCTGAGGGCAGAGTGAAGAACTCCGTGTTTAATCTGTTTAATTTGCTGCTCGTTCTTTTTAAACCTCAGTCTGAAGGGTGGCTTTGCCTCAGAGAAGGAAAGCCTGGGAGCTGTTCACCGTTCCTGTGAAGCAGCAGGGATGTCCTGGAGCCGGCTGGGGACAGATTTGTTTTGTCCCAGTGTCCCCTCTCGTAATGGGAGCGCTCAGCTCTGAGCCTCTCCTGAGGGCAGGGTGAGGAGCTCCGTGTTTAATCCGTTTAATTTGTTGCTCGTTTTAAAAAAACCTCAGCCTGAAGGGTGGCTTTGCCTCAGAGAAGGAAAATTTGGGAGCTGTTCACCTTCCCTGGCATGATGTGAAGAGCAGGGATGTCCTGGAGCAGGCTGGGGACAGATTGATTTTGTCCCGGTGTCCCCTCTTGTAATGGGAGCGCTCAGCTCTGAGCCTCCCCTGAGGGCAGAGTGAGGAACTCCGTGTTTAATCAGTTTAATTTGCTGCTCGTTCTTTCAAAACCACGGCCTGAAGGGTGGTTTTGCCTCAGAGAAGGAAAATTTGAGAGCTGTTCACGTTTCCTGTGAAGCAGCAGGGCTGTCCTGGAGCAGGCTGGGGAGATTTATTTTGTCCCCGTGTCCTCTCTCCTCCAGGCTCTGAGCCTCTCCTGAGGGCAGAGTGAGGAACTCCATGTTCAATCCGTTTAATTTGCTGCTCGTTTTTCAATATTTCGGCCTGAAGGGTGGCTTTGCCTCAGAGAAGGAAAATTTGAGAGCTGTTCACGTTTCCTGTGAAGCAGCAGGGCTGTCCTGGAGCGGGCTGGGGACAGATTTATTTTGTCCCGGTGTCCCCTCTCCTCCAGGCTCTGAGCCTCTCCTGAGGGCAGAGTGAGGAACTCCATGTTCAATCCGTTTAATTTGCTGCTCGTTTTTCAATATTTCGGCCTGAAGGGTGGCTTTGCCTCAGAGAGGGAAAATCTGGGAGCTGTTCACCTTCCCTGGCACGGTGTGAAAAGCAGAAATGTCCTGGAGCTGGCTGGGGACAGATTTATTTTGTCCCGGTGTCCCATCTTCTCCAGGCTCTGAGCCTCTCCTGAGGGCAGGGTGAGGAATTCCGTGTCTAATACGTTTAATTTGCTGCTCGTTTTTTAAAACCTCGGCCTGAAGGGTGGCTTTGCCTCAATGAGGGAAGATTTGGGAGCTGTTCACGTTCCCTGTGAAGAGCAGGGATGTCCTGGAGCAGGCTGGGGACAGGAGGGACACGGAGGGAGCATCTCCCCATCCCAAAGTGTCTCACCTGAGCCTCCTTCGTTAGCACGAGTTCATCAGTGCTCATTTGGAGATGAAAAAGAAGAGGAAAAGGCTGTGTGTGTGGTTTTTATGGAATTATGGAATGGTTTGGGTTGGGAGGGACATTAAAAATCACCTCATTCCCCCCTGCCATGGGCAGGGACACCTTCCTCCATCCCAGGCTGGCCTGGGACACTGCCAGGGATGGAGCAGCCACAATTTCCCTTCTTTTCCCTACTCCCACCTCTGTGTCCGGGGAGACGCCACTCAGCACACCCAGGAGCTGCTGGAGAGAGAGAGCCACAAAAAAAGGGCAGAAAAGCCCCAAAAAGGGGAAGCCAAACCGCAGGGCTGCCCTGCCAGGAAGCAGCTGGCTCATAAAGCTCACCCCGTTCCCAAGGGTGGGGAATCCACCTCAGCGGGGCCCTGGGTCAGGCACCAGGAGGTTTTGGGGGTTATTTTTTATTTAATGCAGCATTTCAGGCTCTTCCAGCACAGGTAGGTTGAGGATGAGACTTTAAAAATATTCAGGAATGTTGTGGTTTAGGGCCAACTGGGAAACAATTCCCAGCCTGGCATCCCATGGGAGATGGTTTATGGTTTTTTTGGGAATCCAAAACCCACCCAGGAGGATGCAGGAGGCTCAAAGAGCCAGGAATAAAAGCCCAAACCCAAAATCTTGCTCAGAAACTACAACAGATCCCAGTCTTTTAGAAATATCCTTTAATCCATCAATTCCAGCATTGCCATCATCCACAGCACCCCTTGGGACACAGAGCCAAGGAGACCCAGAACAGAAGATTTTTTTTCCTGGAAAAACCCAGCAAAAAATTCCTGGAATTTCTGGACATTTTCCTGGAATTTCCCCAGGACAGGAGGGGCAAAACCAGCAGTGGGTGAGTGGAATAACAAATTCTCTCCAGCAAGTCAAAGGCACTTAGCGAGGGAATGGAATTCCAGCCTCTCCAGGCTGCCTCATCCCGGTGCTCCAGATGCCAGGGGGAGCTCTGGGATTCCCCAGAAGTTTTCTTGCTGCTTTTTTCCCCCATTTTCCCCCTTAAAGCTGAGAGCAAACTTGGTACATTTGGGGCTTTTCTTGCTTTAAATGCAGCAGGAGGCAGCTCCTCCCCGAGACCCAGAGCTGCTCCCGATCCATGCAGAAGTTTTGGGGTCAGACACTGTGAATTTGGGGGGTTTAGAGGGAAAATTTAACCTTTAAATGGCAAATTTAAGCCCAGCAGCTCTCCTCGTGTGCAGGCAGCCACCCAAGAGCTGCAGGGAAAGCAATACCCCAACATTTCTCTGAATTTTCTGCATAGATTCAAAAATAGGCAAGAAAAGCGTTGGCTTTTTCCTGGGCTGCAGGTGAGGGGTGCTAATCCATCCTAAATTAAACTCCTAAATTAACCCAACCCCCATCCTAGCCCCCCAAACTCCTCCAAGAGCTGCTTCCAACCCTGCCCTTTCTGAAACAAAAAAAGGAGGGGGACAAAAAAGTCATTTAATTTTTTAAAAAGTGCTTTAATAAAAGCCCTTCCTGGCAGGGGATGAAATTTTAATGCAGCTGAGGCTTTTTGCAAACACCCTGAATAAGTCATCAGGCAGAGCCTTGGCTGGGATGGATTTGCCCCTGAGGAAATGAGAATTAAAAGGTAAAAAGCTGCTGGGAGCACCAGCCTGGGACTTAGGAAGGGCTGGCTGGGTTCTCCCAGCTTTAAATCCAATAAAAGAGGGATGGAGATAAATTTATTTTGTCCAGAGCACTCAGCTCTGAGCCTCTCCTAAAGACAGAGTGAGGAATTCCCTATTTAATCCATTTAATTTGCTGCCCATTTTTTAAACACAGATTATTCTTCTTATTTTTAAAATTTCATTGAAATGTTCAGCCCAGACAACAAAATATAAAAAAACCCCACCTGGGGTGTGTGTCTGCTGCTTCCAACCCTCACAAATTCAGGGCTCAGCGTTACAGAAGTCCATGTGAAACAGGAAATTACAAATAAATCATTTGTAATCTACAAAATCCTTTTCTTCTCTCAGTTTCATGTGGTCAGCAAGGCAAAAAAAAAAAAAAAAAGAAAAAAGAAAAAAGAAGAAAGAAAAAAGGCTCTTTCTGGTGATGCTAAATTTAAATTACACATTTAGTTGGGACGATCCACCAGCAACTTTGGCAACAAACAGACGTGTCATAGGAAACAATGGTGGTAATTTTTATTTTACAGCTTTATACAGAAAAAAACCTTCCAAGTCTCTGCACCCCACCGAGTGTTAATAGCACACCTAGAAATGAATGTCAGGGAGTCAACATTCCCCAAAACGTTGAGAACTGAGTCAAATGTACAGATTACTGAAAGCTACGACGTCACTACGAGGCAGGCATGGATTTTCTTTTTCTTTTTCTTTTTTTTGTTTTGTTTTTTTGTTGACTTGTATAATAGCACCGTCGAGAACAGGTTCTTTATTTGAAAACTACAGTGAGGAATAAAAAAGTAGTCAATGGTAAAATATCATCCAACCTCCCCCCCCCAAAAAAAAAAAAGTCTCTAAACGACCAAAAATAAAGTTCAACTAACCCTTCTCTTCTCGCCCATGATTTATAATGTTATAAGTACTGTACAATTCTCTTTGTTTCTGTCATAATAATAACATTATTATTATTATTATTAAAATGCCTGATATTTAGTGGCACGAGTAAAAAAATTAAAATAAATTAAGAAGCGGAGGCCAATCAGCAGACGGAAAGCTTGGGACATGGTCGATGAGCAACAGTGGGATTGTGGAATTCCCTGGCCAGGCCAGGGGCAGGATGAGGGAGTCACTTGGCTGGCATCTTCTCTGCCATGTGCTTCTGCTGGCTCTCGGCGTGTCTGGGGACAGCAAGGGGCTCCTGTTATTCCCTGTGCCAAGGAAAAAGATGGAGAACCCAACCCACCCGCCCCAGCAGCTTGGGAATTGTGTTTTCCTATGGAAAATCAGCAAGTTTTTCTGGATGTCTTCCTGGCAGGAGGGGGGTGAAAGGCCAGGGAAGCCCCTTTGGGGTTTCTCTGAACCTTGGAGTGCTTTGGGGCACCTGAGATTTTTCCCTCCCTTTCCACTTTTACCCTCAAATACCAGAGGGATGATGGGGACAGCCAGTGCCCCCAGCATTCCCAAAAAACCCCATTTATGAGCTGCTAGGGCTGTGGGGAAGAAGCAAAGCACTGCCCAGAACAAAGCAGGAGAACCCAGGAGATGTGGTGGCTCAGCCCCAGCTCCCATCTCAAACTTCCCCCCTCACCACCTGATCTTCATTTATTTTCCAATACTTCAGTTTGGAATCACAGTCCTGCTGTGCTGACACTATTCAGAGCCTCCTTTTTTCCTTTCATTCCCAATCTCTGCATTTCTGAATGAAATATTCAGAATATTTCAGAACATTTTATATTTCTGAAGCCCATCCTTAATTATCCCAAATGAAAATTTGAGCCTTGCTGCCAGGGGTGGAGCCCTTAAGGGAACCTGCTCATCTCCTGCAAGGCTTTTTGTTTTATCAGTTATTAAATATTAACATTCCAAAGTTCTCCCCTTTGTCCCAGCCCTCCTGATGGCAAAGACAAATTCCTGTCCAAGCTGGCCTTGGACACTTCCAGGGAACTCCTGGATCCTCCCACCCTCACAGGCAACATCCATTCCAACATCCTGCATGGCAAAAGCTTTTAATCCCAAAATTCTGCTGCAGGAAAAGCTTTTAATCCCAAAATTCTGCTGCAGGAAAATTTTCCTGCTGATGGCAAACTGGGAGCTGTGAGGGGAGAGAAATTCCTGCCTGACCTGGTGAGGTCCTCGATGTCCACCAGCATGGCATCCTGCTCCGTGTGCAGCTCGTCCCGGATCAGCAGCAGCTGCACCAGCTCCTCGTTCAAGCCTGGTCCAGGGAGAAATGCCCTGAGTTTGGGATGTCCTGGAGGAATCCCAGGCTGGGATTTTCCCCACCAAGTGTCACATCCACAGGGCTTTTAAATCCCTGCAGGGATGGGGACTCCACCACTGCCTTGGTCAGGGCTGGAAAACCCTTTCCATGAAGAATATTTATATTTATCCCTGAGAACTGTTAATTAAAGGAGGCAGACCCCAGAATAATTAAGCAATCAGCACTTACTTTCTATCTGTGAGTGGAGGTCATTAACTATCACCTGTAGCTGCCCAATGGTCATGTCCCTCAGGTCAGTGGGTTTTAAACTTCTCTTCATCAGGCATTCACTTATATGAGGCATATGTGGCAGCTGGAAAGAAACATTCAGTATTTTACTGCTTTCTTCCAATGTTTTGCCGTCTCCTTCCAATATTTTACTGTTTTCATCCAATTATTTCTAGTTCTGAGCAGTTTGTCCCGTCAGTTTTGCATTTCCCCCTCACAGAGAGGCAGCAATGACTCCACCAAATGGAGTTCAGCCATCAACACAAAACTGGGGCTAAGGCTGCCAGGACACCAGGATAGGGAATTCCTGGAATATTTGATGGGATTGGGGCTGAGGGGGATGCTGACAGCCCTGGACTGAGGCAGGAGTGCTCCAGGATGGGATGAACAGAGGATGAGCAGCCCCAAGGCAGCATCAACCTCCAGCATCTCATTCTCCTCTCCCAAAACTCCTTCCAGCTCCTGAGGCCGAGCTCCACGTCTGCCACCCCCGTGAGGCAGAGCCTCTTTTTGTCCTTTCATCCCCAGTCTTGACATTTCTGAATGAAACATCCAGAATATTTTGGAACATTTTATATTTCTGGAGCCCATCCTTGGCCTCACCCCCAGCCTCGCTCACCAGATCCGCTACCGGCGACTTCTTCCTGTTCTGCTTCTCCACCTCCACCTGCATCTTGGCCATGGGCTTGGCCATAGCCAGGGCCATCTTGGCTTCAGCCTGGAGCTTCTTCTGCCTGCTGAGGAAATCCATGTCATCCAGGGACTCCGACTCCTCCTCCGTCGTGTCTCTGTCCGAGTAGGATGAGCTCTGCTTGCTCTGAGGAAGCACAGAAGCCACAGCAAAGTTTGAACTGGGTTTGTGCCTTTTTTTTTTTTTTTTTTTCCTACAGAGACTGTGAAGTGCATGGATTTATTTTTTTTTATCTTAATCCACAGGATTATCTTTAAAAATCGCAGTGATTCCCAGCTAGGCCTCCTTGGCTTTAAAGGGAAAGAGGAGCCCAGGAGATCAGAAGGTGTTGAAAGGTTAAACTGGAGGGAAACACTCGGGGCTGTGGTGTTATATCCAAAAAAATAATGATGGATCCACACAGAAAAACAGAGAGAAGCTGCTGGGAGCTGATACCACCTCCTATCCATCCCCTGGGCCAAAAAGGAAGGGAGGGAGGGAGGAACCTCGCCATGAAGGCATCAACCCCACAGCACCCAGGGATGGTTCCTCATCTGTCCCTCAGCATCTCACACTTTGCTGAGGGCTGAAAATGCTGCTCTGGGGTTTAGAGCTGCCATTTTTAACAGGATCAGCTCCCTCAGGGGCTCCCCGTGGCTCTGCTGCTCCAGGCTGAGTCCCCAAACCCACCATGGGTGACAAGGGCGTGTCCAGGCTGGTCTCTGTCTTGCTGTCATCGCCGTCGCTGTCCTTGTCGCTGCCGCTGTCATTGACAAAGCAGATCTGCAGGTTCATCCCACTCTGTAACCTGGGGGGGACAGGGACAGGTGACACTGCCATCGCCTGGAGCTGGGAGTGCCACCAGCAGGGTCACCAGTCCAGCAGGTGGCACTGGGAGCTCGGTGTCACACCAAGCCTGGGCTTCTACCACCATCTGCTGATAAAATGCAGAATTGCCCCCAAACTGCAGGGATTTTTTGGGTTGTTTTTTATAAAACCTGCATGATTACCCCCACACTGAGGGGATGTTTTGGGGTACTTTGTCATAAAATGCAGAATTACCCCCAAACTGCAGGGATTTTTTGGGTTGTTTTTTATAAAACCTGCATGATTACCCCCACACTGAGGGGATGTTTTGGGGTACTTTGTCATAAAATGCAGAATTACCCCCAAACTGCAGGGATTTTTTGGTTATTTTTTATAAACTGCAGAATTACTCCTACGCTGCAGGGATTTGGGGTTATTTTTTAATAAACTGCAGAATTACCCCTACGCTGCAGGGATTTTTTGGTTATTTTTTAATAAACTGCAGAATTACCTCCAAACTGCAGGGATTTCAGAATTAGCCCCCAGACTGCAGGGATTCTTTGGTTATTTTTTATAAAAACTGAATGATTACCCCCACACTGCAGGGATTTTTGGTTATTTTTTTATAAACTGCAGAATTACCCCCACACCGCAGGTAGATCCCAACCCATCCCCACCTGCTGGAGGTGGAGAATCCCCCAATAAATCCTGTTATTCCTCATTCCCAGTGCGATGGGAGCTTGTATTGCTCCTTAGGAACAGCAAACTCCTATTTTCCATTTTATATCTGTGGAGTTTCTTAGTTACTATTACCACAAAATAAATAGGAGTAATAATTGCTTTTTAATGAACAAGTGAAGGTGGTGAGATCCTGGTGAGGAAGCTGTGACTGCCCCTGGATCCCTGGAATTGTTCCAGGCCAGGTTGGACAGGGTTTGGAGCAGTCTGGGACAGTGGGAGGTGTCCCTGCCCATGGATAGGGATTTGGATGAGCTTTAAGGTCCCTTCCAAGCCAAGCATTCCATGATCCTACTCTGTAATTACACACAAAACCACGGGAATAACGTCCTGCAATTGTTCCTGCAGGTCCTGGAGCAGGGAATACTTCTCCTGGATTATAAATATTAACAACCACCAAATCCTTCAGGCACAGCTGGCAATTTCTGGGGGCACAGCTGCCAAACCCTGATGAGCCGCGTTAATTAGAGCCGTGCTCTAATTACCAGACAGCAGCTCCTGGTTCAGCTGTAAGTACACACAGCAAAGCTGTTTTCCCTTTCAAATGATCCGCAGCTCAATTTAATTCCACAACTGTACCTCTCCCCTGGATCAGCAGGATTCCCCCTGGATTTCTGCCTCTCTAAGCCTCCTTTCTTCTCCCATGGTAACAGGTAGAGCTCCACACCCAGCACGGGGGTGTTTGATGCTTCCCCAGTGCCCTGGGTTCCACCCAGCTGAACATTAACAGGACTTTCTGGAGTGTGTTTGATGCAAAAACCTTAAAAATCCAAAGGAATCCATGTGCAGCTCCAGGGATGGAGCCACGTACGGAAGCAGAGCTCGTGGATGTGGAGGGGAGGCAGGAAGCCACATTAAAGCTTCTTTTGTCCATCCTCTGCTGCTTCCTGAGCATTAATCACTCTTCCAAATCATTAATCACAATTCCAGAATCATGGAGGTTGGAATTCCCAAATGGTTTGGGTTGGAAGGGACCCTAAAGCTCATCCATGGGCAGGGACACCTTCCACTGTCCCAGGGGCTCCAAACCCCAATGTCCAACAATTCCAGGGATCCAGGGACAGCCACAGCTGCTCTGGGCACCCTGTTCCAAATGCTAAATGAAAACCTGAAGGAAACCTAACTCAGAAAACTTCCAGCTCATTTCCTTCCTCATCCCCTCAACATCCAAACACCGTTCCACCCAGCGTTAAATGAATATTTCCACACATCATTTACAAGTATTCACACGACACACAAGCATTGCATTGGGATAAACATGGAAAATTCAGGAATGTGGCTGAAAGCAAAGTGTGAGGGATGATCCTGGAATTGTCTCCCACTTTCCAGGCTGCCCCGAGGTTCTGGGCTCTGGCTTACCGTGAGGACAGGCTGGGCTTGCCGCTCTTGCTGCAGCTCGTGTAGAGCCCGGGGCCATCGTCGAAGAAACTGCCCAGAGCCAACTTCTGCCTGATGGATTCCCGCTCATTCTTCTGGGCCTGCAGGGGAGGGACAGCAGGGAATGAGCCTCTGGGAAGGGACACGTGGAAGGGTGAAGATCTGGGAAGGGACAGGAAGTGATGAAGATCTGGGAAGGGACAGAAAGTGATGAAGATCTGGGAAGGGACAGAAAGGGATGAAGATTTGGGAAGAGANCCAGAGCCAACTTCTGCCTGATGGATTCCCGCTCATTCTTCTGGGCCTGCAGGGGAGGGACAGCAGGGAATGAGCCTCTGGGAAGGGACACGTGGAAGGGTGAAGATCTGGGAAGGGACAGGAAGTGATGAAGATCTGGGAAGGGACAGAAAGTGATGAAGATCTGGGAAGGGACAGAAAGGGATGAAGATTTGGGAAGAGACAGGAAAGGATGAAGATCTGGGAAGGGACAGGAAGGGATGAAGATCTGGGAAGAGGCAGCAGAGGATGAAGCTCTGGGAAGGGACAGGGCACAGGAAGGGGACTTGTCCCACCAAGCTCAGCACGTCCAGGATCTCCCAGGCATTCCACGCTTGGGTCAACCATAGAGAATTCCCAGCGGCATCTCTCTGCACATGGGATCAGCCTGGTTTGGCTTGGAAAGGACCTTAAAGATCACCTGATACCAACCCAAACTCGCTGATGGATACATCCTGATATATTCCCCAATATCTGTACTTAAATCCACACATCTCCAGCAGCATCCTCCACTTCCCTGAGCAGCTTCCAACCCCACAAAAATCCCTCTCCTGCCAGCCTGCTCAGGGATGGATTTGGAACCATTGTCATCAAATTATCCCAGCATTTAAAAATGTATTTCTATATATAAATATCAATACAAGCACAATCCCAAACACAAAGATAAATATAAATACAAGCACAACACCAAATACAAATATAAATATAAGAATTTTGAAAGAGCAATCAACAAAACAATTTGCATGAATCTCTGATCAATAACTGTGCAATCAATGTGCAATAAATGCAAACTTCAGATCTGGATTCCAAATCTCCCCCGGTGTCTGTCACTAATGGGTCACGTGCCAACAGTGACAACAAATTCAGGAAGTTACTGATGGAAGGAATGATCGGAAACCTCCAAACATTTAATTATAAAATAACACTTAACACCCAACCCAGAAAACACAACAAAAGGAAACAGAGCAGGCGAGGCTGGGCTGCTTCCATGGGGTTAATTTGTGGAATTGTGGTTCCCATACCCCACCTCAGGAAAAATAAAGCACCTTTTTGTACAAGGAAGTGTGAAAAAATGCAAATTATTCACCTAAAATAACTGATGATTTCATTCCAGCTCCGGTGCAGATTATACACATTATTACCCTGCCCATTAAATTGTCAATCCCTTACCAAAATACCTCATTTATGACCTAACTCCTTTTATTTCAAATCCTTAAAATAATAACAATGAACCCCACGACACCGAGTTTTTGGGCTGAGCTCCAGCTTTCTGAAGTTTCACCCAAACCATTGTGGTTTTAGGTTTCAATAATCGATTCCTCAATCACATGGAGAGAGATTTAGGATCAAAAATAGCTAGCCAGAAAAGGGAAAAAAAAAAAAAAAAAGGAAAAATGAGGGAAAATAATGTTTTTAATGAAGAAGGAGGGAGGTTGGTGCCAGCTGCTCGTGCTGCCCAGCTCAGGGTGCCCTTGGCTGTGCCACTGCACCAATATTCCACCAAGCCCTGGAAATTTCCCCTTTCCCAGCTCAGATGATCCTCTCCCACATCTTCCCATCTAAATTTGATTTTCCTTGTGCTCCAAATCCACCCCCACTCCAGCTGGGACCTCTCCCTCCTCAGAGCATCCCCACCTCCTCTGTGGGCACCAAAAGCCGCTCTTTTCCCATGAGAATCCAGGCAGAATTGGACATTTTTTTCCTCCTTTCTGACAGATCTGTCTCTCGAGCTCTGTTTTAATTTTGCTGTTCCCCACTGCTCCCAGGCTGACATCTGTACATTTAATCAACGTGCAATTTGTTTTCTCCACCAGGTCATTACTGAGGATTCTCAATAACTCTGCTCCCAGAACTGAGCTGGGAATATCCCATTTTCCAAGCTAGGCCCAAGCTAACAACCATAAAAAAATCCAGAGTCCTATTTGTTATTATAAAATGGGGAGCAGTTACTAAGAAATAAAATATACCTGAGGGAACTGGATGTTAGGCTGTGGATAAATTACCTGACAGCTGCACTCCAAATCCAGAGCTGGGTATGGAAAAACATAAATGGAGAAGGGAAACGGCAAAGTGGGTTTTGCCTATCAAATATTCTGACTTGGTAGAGAAGGAACAATGGGTCAAATCCTCAAAATGCAAAGATAATTCCAAGGAAAACATAACCCTGTGGTACTTAAATGCGTGTTCTGGCACCGACTCAAAAAATAAAAGTGTTTCTGCTCTGTGCAGAGCTGAGGACAATTCAGCTCTCACAATGATTTTAAACAAAAAAGCTGCTTTTGATTTTGAAAGGGGAAAACAAAACAATCCGGGGTGGATGTTTTCCTTCTTCCCCTCGACCTTCCCTGTCGGAAGGGCAGCAGCCACCTGTGCTGGAATGAGAACACAATGTCAGGCTGGGCTCTGGCTGCTCCAGGGAAAAGGGCAGCGTGCTACAGAATCCTGCAATGGTTTGGGTGGGAAAGAACTTAAAAGATCATTTAATTCCCACCCCAGCCATGGGCAGAGACACCTCCCATTATCCCAGTCTGCTCCAAGCCCCAATCTGGCCTTGGGCTCTTCCAGGGATCCAGGGGTAGCCACAGCAAATCTGGGAATTCCAGCCCAGCCAGGAATTCCCTCCCAATCTCCCATCCAGCCCTGCCTTCTCTCCATGTGCAGCCATTCCCTGTGTCCTGTCCCTCCATCCCTTGTCCCCAGTCCCTCTCCAGCTCTCCTGGAGCCCCTTTAGGCCCTGCCAGGGGCTCTGAGCTCTCCCTGGATCCTTCTCTTTTCTCCAGGTGAACATTCCCAGCTCTCCCAGCCTGGCTCCAGCGCTGCTCCATGCTCCCCTCTGGATTCTTCCAGGTCGTGCTGGAGCCCCAGCCCTGCAGGAGGGGGCTCAGGAGAGGGGAGCAGGGGGAGACAATCCCTTCCCACCCATTCCCAGCACCAAACATTCCAGGGACACCCAGCAGGAGCACTGGGACACTGGCCCAGGCCACCGGGGCTATTTTTGCCAGGCTCTGCCATTCCCAGCTCCAGGGCTATATTTAAAATCCCAGAGCCATAGGCAGCGTCTCATTTTATCTCTGCACGGCACAAGGGCTATTCTGGGATTTACAAACAACACAGAGTCACAGAAAATGTGGGTTTAGCTCCTTTTCCCTTCCTGGGCTAAACGCAAACCCGAGTCAAACTTTTTGAGCCACGTCACAAAACGCCTTAAAATCCCGGGGGTTTCCAGGTGGGAGAAGGCCTTTGGAAACTTCCCCTGATATTTTATCAACAGGAGACATGGAAACAAGGAGGGAGCAAGGTTCACTCTTTAAAACCCGTGGATTCTCCCTGCTCCAGCCCCCCGAATCCCACCGGTGTGGGCGGGATCCGGGCAGCATTCCCGCAGCATTCCCGCCTGGCAGCACACAAAGGCTCCTTTCTGTCCCCTTTCTGTCCCCTTTTTGTCCCTTTACCTTTTTATAGCTGCCGTCCCCGGGCGGCGGGGCTGCTTTCCTGATGATGTCACCCATTCCATCATCCCTCTCCCGGCTCATCTCGCCGGCTCCCGGCTCCCGGCGTGGCCGCTGGATCGCTCCCGATCCCCGCGGGACATCTCAGTCCTTCCCTGCCTCCCCAGCCGCCACCACGAAGGGATGGAGGGCTCGCTCCAAAGCCGCCAGCCCGGGATGCTTTTCCAGCACCTCTCCTCTCCCGGCTGTCCCGCAGCACCTTGGTTTTCCCAAATAAAGTCAGGGAGCCGCAGGGAGAGGAGCTCGGCGGGGCTGGGGAGCCGCGTCCTTCTCCAGCCGCTGCCAGCGCCGGATAAAAATAACCCCGAGGCTCCGGCGGCTCCACAAGGGCAGGAAAAATCCCGGTGTCTGATGTCAAAATCCCGGCCTGGCAGCGCTGCCGGCCCGGGAGCGAGGGGCTTTCTCCTTCCTGGGGTTTTTCCTGGGGGTCCCCATCCATCACAGGAGTGGCAGCAGTGGGAGCCACTCGATGGAATTTTTACTCCACGCAAAACCCACCCCAGCAAAGAGCTGTTCCCTGGATAAATCAGCTCTTGCAGGTGCAAAACATCTTGCATTTCTTGGAATTAAGCAGCAAAGCATCCAGCCTAACCTTGCTTCCCATCCTGTGGGTGCGGAGAGCCTGGGGATTCCCAAAAATCCCATCCCTGGCTCCTGGGGGATGCACAGCCCACGAACCTGGAGCTTCCAGCTGCTGCCTCCAGCATTCCTGCCTGGAATTTCCCAAGGCCACCTGTGACCCTCTCCTACACAAACCCTGCTCTGGTCGTGCTGAGATCCCATCCCAGAGGGAAAGGTTTGCCTGGATCAGCTGCAGGGAGAGGCAAAGCTCATGCTCAGGACAGGAATTCCCAAAAGGAATCCTTAGGAAAATGGATTTGTGTCCCAGTTTCTCCCCCAAACCTGGCACAGCAGCAAGAAAAATCCTGCTTTTTGCTGCAACACAAGTATAGATAAATCATTTTAATTGCTCTGTGATGTTTAATGAGATATCCCAGCCATGCTGACATCATTCCAGCCCAAATGCAAATTCCAGGTCAATTCCCAGCTTGAACAACACCCAAGTGATGCATCCCAACATGAATCCACTCCGAATATCCAGGGCAAAACCAGCAATAATAAATGTTTAATTCCATTCCTGTCCCTGCACGGTGCTTTGCAACTGTAATTCCCAAATGAAACAAAGTCGTTCTCTGGATATTTCCTTATTTTCAGTTCCCCTCCGCCGCTGACTCATTGTGTCCTTTCCTGCTGTTGCTAAATCCACTTCCTCTCCCAGGCCAGGATGGATCCTGACACAATAAATCCCAAATGAATAAATAAATAAATCACAACCCCAGTGGGAGGATGTGGTGGCCAGGGCTGAGGATTTGTCACGAGTCCCCTCCTGATTTGTGACACTGCCATCCCCCTGTCCTCATCCATCGGGGATGGATCCCCGTGTCCCCTCCCTGGCTGAGCCCACCCCGACCCTGCTGTGCCCACCCTGCAAAGTGACCCCAAAGCCACCCCTAAGGGGAGGAAGTGACACAACCCTAAAAACAGCCATAGAAATGACTCCATTCCACCCTTGTCAAGCAGAGTTTTTAGGATGTTTTCTCCCCCGTCCCAGCTTTCAGGCCAGCTCACCTCCGCCCTGCCCTGCTGGGATGCTCCAGGGCTCTGCAGAGATTGGGGCATTCCCTGAGCTGATCCCACAGAGCTGATCCCACTCTCCAGGAAATCCCTGCATCCAGGAGCTGTTCCAGGCCAGGGGAGAAACCCCAAACCTGGCTGAGAATCAAAGCTGGGACCCCCTGGAAGCATGGCTGGGGCCACATTTGGGGCCCTCCTCGGTGCCAGGACCTGCTCCCTTGGGATGGGCACCTCCCAGCAGGAAAAAAGCAATTTAAATCTGGGTATCAAAAGGGAATGAATGCATTTTGGGATTCTCCCAGCACAGGGACCAAACCCTTTGGGGTTCAGCCCATTCCCACCATTGTCCCTCTGCTTGGAACATCCCCCAAAAAAGGCTCCAGTGCCCGAGGAATGCAGATCCCGCTCCCTCCAGTGATGCAGGAGGGGGAAGAGCCCCATTTCCTTTTTCCAGCAGTAAAGGAAAGCTCAGAGCAGCAAAATCTGGAGCAGGAAGCAAAATCCCCCTTTCCTGAGCATAAAAGCCTTGCTGGAGTCAGCGAAATCCCCCTCAGGGCTGGGGTGAGCTCCAGAGGGGGAGGAATTCGGAATTCCCCCTTCCTGCTGGGATCAGCTCCCAAACACCGCTGGATCCCCAGGGAGGAGAGGAACCCCCTGAATTCCCTGCAGAGTTCAAGGAAAGCCCTCCAGGCTTCCAAAATCATGGAGCACTCAGGGGATTGAGGTAAATTCCAGGATCTTGGAATCTCAAGCTGCCAGAACTGTCAGAGGTAAATTCTTTACAAGAGGATGGGGTGACAGGAGAAGGGGAAATGGTTTTAAATTGGAAGAGATCAGGGATAGATGGGATGTGGGGAAGGAATTCATCCCTGGGAGTCTGGGGATGGAGTTCCTGGGATGGAATTCCCAGAAGAGCTGTGGCTGCCCCTGGATCCCTGGAAGTGTCCAAGGCCAGCCTGGATGGGGTTTGGATCCACCTGGGGCAGTGGGAGGTGACCCTGCCCATCAGGATGGGTTTTGAGGCCCCTTTCAACCCAAATTATTCCATCATTCCATGACTCCATTCCACAAAACCTCGATTTTATTGCAAGTGTTGGAATAAACCTCTCCCACCAGCCCCTTCCCAGCACAAGGCTGCACATCTACAAAATTTAGGGATGAGCTGGGCATCCCTCTGGTGATGCTTCCCTGAGCTTTAGCACACTCCAAGTGCTTTTCCAGCACGGTTTTTTTTTGGGATTTGTGTCTGAAGGAGGCCTCAGAGCCCTTTAACAAAAGCTCTGTTTGATTGTGGTGGCTGTGGGATGTGGGGCAGTGCCATGGAGCCTCCTCAGCTGTGCCAGCCTGCAGCGTTCTCCACGGGCAGGAGGCCAGGCCAGCAGCTCTCCAGCTTTTCCACACTGGATTTTCATGGGATTTCAGGCTTTCCCCAAGGCCTGTCCCTTGCAGGGATATTTTGCCACCAGAATTTGCCCTCACTGTACAGAAAAAGGTGATGGCAGCTGATTTCTGGAGCCTCCAAACCCCTCCCGAGTTCAAACCTCATGAAGTCTCCAATTCTTTTAATTTCTTTAAGGAGCACGTTGTGTTTCAAGCTTGTGGATTTTGTGGATGAATTCTGTGGGATCCTAGGAGGGGTGGGGGGAATCCAGCCTGGCCTGGTTCATCCCTGAGGCTTCCAGCCTGATCCAAAGTGGCCCCAGCCCCTTCCCAACCCACAGGAACAGCTGACACGGGGTTTGCCAACAGATCCCTCCCCAAAACAGCCAGAGAAAATCAACCCCAACACCTGCACACATCCCCCATCCCAGAAAAACCCACAGATCCAAACAGGCTCCACCATACCCCCTGCCCCACCTCACAGACCATTCCTGAGCCAATAAAATCTCCTTTTCTCCTCAGGTCCCTTTTCCTTTTTAATTTTCCTCGCACGTGTGGAGCCTGGGACCATCTCCAGAGCGACCCCGCTGCCAGCAGATAGCTCAGCCCCTGCCTGGTGCCAGAACACGGAGCCAAATCCTGTTCCCAGGGGCAACTGCAGAGGCTCCTGCCTCAGGCTCAGCCACTGGGTGCCCAATTCCCTGCTTTTAATCAGATATTCAAAAATCCGTGATTTAGACACATCACCCATTTGTACAGCGATGGTAAAAAATATGGATTAAGCCAGGAAGAGGCTGAGGAGCCCAGCATTGCTCTGTCAGGCCCTGCTGAAAATACAGATTTACAAAGCAAACTGAGGGCCTGGCTGAGGCTGAGGGCCAGCAAAGCCCAGCTGAACCACACAGCAGAATAAAACCTTTATTTCTGGGCTAAAGCCTGGATTTGCACGCTGGGTTTTTATTCCATGTGGGCTCAGGAGCTCACACAACATCCCTCAGTGAGCACCAGCCAAGGTTCCCCTGCTCAGACTGCAGGAGGAATTAGGGAGGCCTAAATGAAGTGTTTGATAGAAGGAAATAAATTGGAATAAATAAGAAAAAATAAGAAAATAATGTATAGAAAGAAATGCATCAATATTCTATGTAGAAATATAGAAAGAAATATATAGAAAGAAAATAAATAAGGAAAGATGAGCAATTAAGAGAGAAATCCATGGCACGGAGAGGGGCAGAATCCAGGCTGATTCCAGGATGCATCCATGGAAAAAGATGGCAGATGCTGAAGCCCCCAGCCCGTGGAAGATCCAGCCTAAATTCCAGGAATTCACCTGACTCAGCCACATCCAAAGCCCAGCAGAGCCCAGGGCCACCTGCACCTCCCAGCCCAGCACTGAGAGCTCCTTTCTGGGGGAATCAGGGATTTGAGGGAAGGAATGAGGAGCATCCTCCTGTTCCTCAGCACCCGCCCCATTCCCAGCTCCCTCCCTGCCATGGATTCAGTGACCTGGGCACATCAGAGGTTTTCTTATGGAATCCTTCAAAACAAACCCATTTTCAAGTTTTCCCAAGCACTGACTTGTTCCTGTCTTTGATTTATTTTCAGTTCCTTTAAGCAGCTCCAAATAAAAGGGGGTGCGGGGAGGGAGCAGAGCAGATGAAACGCTGCCACCCCTCCCCCGGGCAGGCACCGAAATCCCATCATTGCTGGCTTCCAGCGTGATCCCAAAGTGATCCCAAAGCCTGGGATTGCCATCCACAAAAGGATTAAAACTCAGCCTCTGGGTTAATGGGTTTGGGAGGGGGCTGGGGTTGTTCTTAATCTCTGCACGGCCCTAGGAAGGTTTGGGAACAGACTTAAATTGAAAAGATGTTTCCCTAGATTTTTTTTTTCCCGTGGTTTCTGGCTGGTTTCCCTCTAATATTTACGGCTTTGGAGGAGAGGAACCAATCCATAAACAAGCAGGGAAAGGCGGCAGCGTTGTCGCAGTAACTCCCAGGGATTTTGGCCAGGCCTGTGCCGCAGCTCGGCATCATCATCACCATCATCATCATCACCATCACCATCATCATTATCATCATCCCACCCCCCGGAGCCGCTTCCAGCCGGGAAACAATGCCCAACCTTTAACCCGTGCGTTCCTGAGTATGCTGGGAAAACATCCGCTGCTCCCAAACAATGGCACCATTTATCCCGGCTGGCCAGAGCAACAGGCTCCGAGCTGCAGCGAAAGCAAAAGGCTGCGAAAAAAAATCCCAAAAAACGCACCAAAAAAACCAACACAAAAAAACACCCTCCAGGATTTTTTTTTTTTTCCCAAAGAGGTTAAAAATGGAAATTCACTTCCAGAATTGCTAGACCGAATATATTCCGTGAAAAAATCATTTCAGCCCCTCTCTGTTTCGTATTTTCTCCCTTCACGAGGTATTTTGCATCGGAGATATTTTGTTGGAAAACACGGCCCGAAGTTGGAATTAAACACAGGGATGGAGGAAAATCAAGGATGAGGCGCTGGCCTGGCCCTGTTTGCTGAGGGTCCAGCTCTGGGAATGTTTGGGAATGGGGGTTTTCCAAAATACTCTCACTGCACGTAGGCAAAGGCATTTCTCAGGGCCGGAGGGACAGATGTTGGTGCTTTTAATAATCGGCCGGTGCCATCGAGCTCCTAAATGTGCCATCGAGCCCCTAAAGGAGCCATCGAGCCCCTAATCGAGCCATCCAGCCCCTAAAGGAGCCATCGAGCCCCTAAATGTACCATGGAGCCCCTAATCATGCCATGGAACCCCTAATTGAGCCATCGAGTCCCTAACCCTGCCATCGAGCCCCTAAATGTACCATGGAGCCCCTAATCATGCCATGGAGCCCCTAATTGAGCCATTGAACCCCTAAAGGAGACATCGAGCCCCTAATTGAGCCATTGAGCCCCTAATTGTGCCATGAGCCCATCAATCGTCCCATCGAGTCCCTAACCCTGCCATCGAGCCCCTAAATGTGCCATCGAGCCCCTAAATGTGCCATCGAGTCCCTAACTGAGCCATCGAGCCCCCAGCGAGCTGCCTGCCGTGCAGGTGCACCCACAGCCCCCATCCTCCCTCCAGAGGGAAATGAAGCCACAAACGCAGCCCAGCTCTCCATTTCCCCACTAAAACAACCCCGATGTTCCCCAAACACGGGGACCCCCAGGGATGGGGATGAACGCCCAGGAACACCCCCATCCCCGGCTCCTGCGGAACCAGGAGCAGACCGCAGCCTGTGAATCACCACCCTGCGCTCGCACAAACGTGGGAAGCGCAGGAAATGCTCTAAAAATGACATCCCCGCTCTGCGGCAGCTCCGAGACTGCGATGCCGCGGCTCTCTGGCTCCCAGAGCGATTTTATCCCGGTTTTATCCGGGCAGGAAGGCAGCAGGATGAGGGAGCGGGGCCCGGGCAGGCAGCGGGATGTGGGCAGCGCATCCCCGGGCCCGCTGCGCCTCCGAGCATCGCACGGCGAGCACAAAAGCCCCGGGGCTGCTCTGCCTGCCGGGCCCCGGGGTGCTCCATACAAACACCGAGATGCTCGGTGCGAACCCCGGGGTGCTCGATGAAAACCTCGGGATGCTCGGTGCGAGCCCCGGGATGCTCGGAGCAAACACCGGGGTGCTCGGTGCAAACCCTAGGATGCTCGGAGCGAACCCCGGGATGCTCGGTGCAAACCCTAGGATGCTCGGTGCGAACCCCGGGATGCTCGGTGCAAACACCGGGGTGCTCGGTGCAAATCTCGGGGTGTTTGGTGCGAACCCCGGGATGCTCGGTGCGAACCCGAAGCGGCGGCCCCGCGCTGCCGCAGCCGCAGGGGTGGCACAGAGCGGGCCCGGCTCCGGTCGGGGGTGGCCGGAGCTGCCCGGGGCTGCCCGGGGCTGGGGGC
>VWYP01007426.1:68634-98442 GCA_013400435.1 Pycnonotus jocosus | reverse complement strand
GGCCGCTCCAACCGCCGGCTGGCCCCCGCGCGAGCCCGCCGGCCAATGGCGGCGCAGGGCAGCGCGTTCGAAAGCTCGCCCCGCGGAGAGGGCTCTTAAAGCGGCAACGCCAGCGGTGGGGCCCACCGCTGCACCCCCCGCCCGCCGCACCCCAAAGAGATGGAAACGTTCCTTAGGGAGAGAAGGGGAAAAAAAAAAAAAACAAACAAAAACCGAACAAAGCAAGTCAAACTGAGCGTAGCATCTGTTTCGTCGGGTTGGGAATGTTTGTCGCAATTTCAGCCCCGTCTCTGGTATCTTATCGTGTTAGAGACGGAGCTGCTGGTGGTGTTGGCTGGAGGGCGAAGTGTGTCTTTGAGGATTTCGAGGAATATCTGCCCTGACGTGGAGCAGAAAGCCGTGCTTGCCCAGTTGACAGGCGGAATTGTGCTCCAGGGGTCTGGCAGTGAAGCTCACAGAAAGCCCAGGGCAGAGGGGAAGATCCACAACAGGGTTGGGAAGGGCTACAGGGAAGGACAAATGGGGCATCTCCAAGCGTGATGGGGACCATGACAAACTGGAGCACCTTGTCTGGGAACTGAAATCTCCCTTGGCTGTAGCTGTGAAAGCTGGTGGCAGGATCAGCCAGGTGGCTGGGGGACACAGGGGACAACACAATCACCTCCCAGACAGCTCCAGGCACCAGGGAAGCCTCCAAGAAAGCTTGGAGGGTGTTTTGGAGCTTGGAGTGTGGGCCCTTCTCCTTCCACCATGGACTAACCACTATTTACAAGCAGAAAAGAAGTGAAAGGGCCTAAAATTAAGGAAGTTCAACGTGCTGCCCCAGAGTATCACTTTCCATTCCCAGCTGACACATAACAACTTGCTTCCATCCCTTTTTTCCCAGGGGATGAATCCACAGATTTTCCCCAAAGGAAAGCCACCAGGCTGTCACGATGTTTTGTTGGCAGGACCTGTCACCATGTCCTGGCTTTCTGGAAGGACAAAAGGGTGACTGGTCATAGAGGTAACAAAAAGTAGGTGAAGATGGGGCCACGCCATACATAGTTGACATAGCAAGAGCCTTCTCAAAAAAAAAAAAAAAAAGAAAAAAGAAAACAAACCCGTGCTCAAGACAAATGTATGTTTTTCCTCCTGGTCAAACACAGATGGAAAACCTCAAATGCCACTCTCTGGGTGTCAGACACAACAGAATGTCAGCCGGGGGTGTTGATATCTCAAAATGCCCACCCCTCCACCACCAAACCTTGCCGCGCTCCGTGTGAAATGACCAGACTGCGGCAAGCTCAGCCAAAACAGCCTGGCCCAGCTTCCCCCACAGAACAAAAAATCCCAGAGGCAAAAGGTCCCAGCTTAGCCCACGCCAGGCAGAGCCTCTCCTGGCCGCAGGGAGAGGGGCTGTCCCCTCCACACCCGGCGTGGGAGGCCGGAGGGACGCGAGCTCCAGCGGTGGGAACCCAGGGTTTGCAGCTCGCCAAACCTGCTCCCCGCACCTCGGAGGGACAGCAACACCCTGTCCTAAACCCTCGGGTCAGCCTAACCAGCCGGGGCAGGTCTGGGCTGGCATGCCTGGGGCTGCAGTCACAGCTCTTCACTCACAGCCAGCACGTCTGCCCACCACCAGCGTCCCCTCGGTCCCTGGAAAATGCATCCTCAGCTCCGGGAGTGCTGTTTGCAGGATCTGGGCACTTGCACCTTCAGCAGAGGTATCCCTCAGCAGGATCAGAAAGTCAGATTTGCTATATCTCAGCTGGGAATATCCCAACTCAGGGATAAAAAGCAGCAGTGCAAAGTCATCCCGGCAGCTGGAGAAAGCCCCAGGCGGGTGGAGGAGGCAGAGCGTGGGAGCTCTGTGGGGTGAAGATGCCTGGATCCGAGCAGACTGACCTGTTCTGCCGCTCACCACCTCACCCCGATGGCATGAGGCACCATTTCTCTCTGGCTGCTACCCTGCCTGGGAATAGGCGGGCCAGCAGCCTCTCCCGGCTCTGGCCAGGGATTAGCAGGATGGGGATGGAGGCTGAGCGATCCCTCATCCCTCTGAGCGCTCAGACAGAGCACCAGCAGGGAGAAGCAGAGATGAGGAATGCCCAGCAGCAGAGCCTGTACCCAGTACCACGAGTTTCACCCACCAACACCATGCCTGGCATCAGTCACAAACCATCAGCACGTTATTCCTAAGGCACCAAAACCTTCCCTCGACATCTGCCTGCTCCCCGCGCCCTTTGCAGAGACGGGGCGATGCTTTGCAGCGGCTCGGGGCGATCCAGGGAGGAGGCAGGCAGGAGGGGAGCAGCAGCAGCACGGGCAGAGGCAGCCGCTTGAAGCCAGGCAGTATTTTGGTGGCAGCCCTGCCGCTCCCTCCCAGGCTGATGTCATGCTTTAGTAACTTTGAGGCAGAGTCACATGGCAGCTTCTGAGGTCAGCGGCTGGGGTTGGCTTTGTCTGCCTCCCTTGTGCCTGCCCTGGGCTCCTGCCGTGACCCTGCCGGGGCTGCGCTCCGGGCACGGCAATCTCCTGCTGGCCTCGGCTGGGCATCCCTGCCATCCCCAGAGCCGGGCACGGCAATCTCCTGCTGGCCACGGCTCAGTATCATCGCCATCCCCAAATCCGGGCACGGCAATCTCCTGCTGGCCTGGGCTCGGCATCCCCGCCATCCCCAGAGCCGGGCATGGCAATCTCCTGCTGGCCACGGCTCGGCATCCCCGCCATCCCCAGAGCCGGGCACTGCGTGAGAGCCTCACCGAGAGCTGGGTGCTCCTCCCTGTCCTTCCATCTGCCCGCGGGAGGGACATTGCCCTGCGGGTCAGGGGGGGATACAGCGGGAGGAGGCGGAGGGAAAGGGTGTGACCGGGCGTTCTAATCTCCTCATGTGATCCAACGGGGTTGGAAGGGCTTTGACGAACAATTAACAATCCTCCGGCTCAGCTGCTGTTTCCCGAAATAGCTCTGGCAGCAGCAGCAGCAGCAGGAGGAGGAGGAGGAGGAGGAAGGGGGCGGCCGGGCTGGCTGGCAGACAAAGGTGGCCTCTCCGCCAGCAGAGCTGTGGCCGGCACGGCGGCGAGGAGGCAGCCCCGGAGGCCCACCTGGAAAGGAAAACAATGCGACATAAAAGCAGCTCGAGGGAGGAAGCAGCTTGTGGTACAGCTAATAATTGCAGAGGGCTGCGCGCACACCACCGGCTCTTTTGGAGGCGCTTCAATTCGCCCTCGCCGCCGAGCAGAGGAGGTCGGCGCCGGGATGCTCGTCGGGGATTTGTGCGGTCGCATCTTGGCCGGGGATGCTGCGGCAGCACCGGGGCTCTGCCGGCCCCCCGAGCATCCCATCCCGTCCCGTCCCGTCCCGTCCCATCTCATCCCACCCCGTCCCATCTGGCTCCCAGCACGGCCACCCCGACCCGCGGCCGCGGGATGAGGATGTGGTTAGCGAGATCCTGTTCCGACAGCGGCGCCTGTCCCCCTCCTCTGTCCCCCTCCTCTGTCCCCCTCCTCTGTCCCTCTCCAGCTCCTCGCTGTCACCAAATGTGCAGCCCAGGCCTCAGGGGGAAGCCAGATGCAGGAAAGAGGTGGAAACCCCTGCGGCTAGGATGGACGGTGAAATCAGGGTCTCCTCGAAGCTGAAGTCATCCATCAGTGGCTGTCCCAGTGCTTTGACGCCTCTCTCCTCTATTCGGACCGGGGTTTGTGGGTTAGACCCTTCCTGAGAGGAGGATGGGAACAAATCAATCAAAATCCCCTCACCGCCAGCGGTGCTGAGGCAAAAGCCTTCACACCCACAGCTGCCTGGAGCAAAAACAGAACTTCGGGACAGCCAAAGCCCCAGGGAGATCCAGGCACATCCCCAGTGATTGCTGACGTAAAAGAAACAGGACAGGGAGGAACGTTTCCAAATGGGAATCTATCCACAGCTTGAGTTCATTTCTGGATGGGAATAAACATCTAAATTGCGAGGCACCCATGTGGAGCTCAGGAGGAAGAGGAGGAAGGTTGTCTGGGGTTGGGTTTTTTTTTTCCCAGAAAAATCACATGGATGCGGTCTGGACCTGCCACAATCGGATATTGGTAACTAATCCCCCAGGGTTCCCAACTGCTCTGCTTTATCCTTGCTCGGAGATAAGGTCAGAAGAGCTGGGAAACATCCCAAAACACAGCCCAGAGAGCCAGACGCTAATCGCTGATGAATGAAAGCCAAACACGAGTGAAACAAATACAAACAAATCGATACAGACCTAAACACAAAGGAGAGGAAGCGGCTCCCTCGGCTCCAGAGAGCTTTGAGACACTCGCCCCAAAACCACAGTGAGGTGTGAGCCTGTAGCACAGCCATGTACTAGAAAGCAAAGGGGTTTTCCAGGGTTAAAACCCCCTTCCCATGGCAGAGATTATAGTGCTGATATCCCAGGCAGGCAGGGATATTTATTTTTTAATTATTATTTTCATTATTTATTAATAATGAAATGATTATTTTAATTATTATTTTCACCAGTGATCTGGGATTCCCCCTTCTCCCCCTACACAAATGATTTTAAATTTCCCTTCCCTCTCTCTGAGGCCCTGGCTTGGGATTTCCCTCTCCTCTCCTGGAGAACAGTGACCTGTCCCTCTGCCCATCAGATATCCTGCTACTCCTCCAGCAGCCTCTCCAAACACAAAGGGAGGGGGAAAATAATTCCCACTCCCAGCTATCAGCTTCTTCAGGCAGCTGTTTCCCTTGGAAAAAAATGTGACCCCACATCTTTCAGTGGGTTATGGTACTGCTTTGGGTTTCCTGGGGAAAAAAAATGCATTTATTTGTCCGGGGTTTCCTATCAGACAACCCTTCTATTGTAGTCCACCTTCCTGTAGGGGTTTTTTTTCCTCTCTGATATGCCTGCAGTGGGTCCTGTGCCACTTCCAAAGGCTGCCTGGTGCCCAGGGCATGAAGAATCAGGACAGCTCAGGGATGCAGCCCAACAGAGCCCATATTTTTCACTGGAGTGATTTTCTCCCCAGCAAACTGAGCTAAAGCAGGCAGCAGCCTCGGCGACTGGGGCTAAACATCTCCAATTAATCACGGGAGCTCGGCACTCCGCAGGGCACTTCGTCTGCCCAAAGGAGGCTCAGCCTAATTATTTTTTCCCCCTTCTCCCTGCATCTCAATGTCACCTTCCTTGTAGCCACGGGGCAAGTGACAATCCCAGTCCCAGAGTGCAGATGTGTCCTCGGTGTGGCTGCTCCCCGCTCGGGTGGGATGGGGAGGTGGCACAGGGATGCTCCCGAGCCTCGGAGCTGCCTGCTCTGCTTCCCTCTTCCTTCCAGGTCCCCCAGGGGGATCAGGGACCTTGGGATTTGCCAGAAAAAATCACACCACAGAGTCCCAGCCACCGCTGAGAGCAGCAAGGGCAGAGCAGAGCCTCTGCAAGGGCACAGCAGATCCTCTCTGTGTCAAATCCCTCCTCCCAGCAAGGAAAACTGCAAAATGAAACATCTGTGCCTGGCAGCAGGCGCTGACTGCCTCCCTTCCTGCTGATCTCTGCCCCTTCTCTCTGGAAAGGCCCTTCCTTCGACCACCTTGTCCTTCTCATGGTTTGTGGGGAGCCTGGAGCCCCAGGAGATCATCCATGGACACAGGGATAACGAGGAAATTTTTAGGGTTTAAAGGCTGCCTGGGAAAATTTCCTTCTATTTTCAACCATAACAAGGACACTGGCAGCCCAGCACCTCACTGCTTCTGCAATTTAATAATCTCTTTTTGGATCCAGGTAAGATCTCAGCATCCCTGGCATTCCCATGGCAGGCAATCCCAGGGATTCATCCTGCAGAAAGCAATGCTGCCTTTCCTCAATTTCACCTCTCCATTTTATTCACCAGGACATTGACTATTTAACTCCAGACCAGTGTTTTGTTTCGTCATCCCTGCCTTAATCCTCTTAAAACCACCACTGAGAATTTTCAGCTATCACTAAAAACGAAAACGAGGAGGAAAACCACCAAAGCATCTGAAAGCCTTGATGGCTTCTTCCTTTAGCTGTAAAAAAACCCAAACTTTTTCAGGGGTGGGGAGAGGAAAGTCCCCTCTACTTTTATAAATCCAAATTCAAACCAATCCAGCTTTTCCTTGAGAAGAAAAGGCACCTCTGAGAAGAAAATGCACATTCTGTGCACCAAGCTAATATGGGATCACACACACACACCCCCCATGCATGTGCACACATGCCACAAAGATTTTCCTGATAAAAGTTCCAGGGAGCCCAGCTCTTCCTTCTGCATCCAGCTGGGATTTTGATGAGCTGGCACTTTTCACGGTGCAGAAATGTTTCATCAGATCTTTCCTGACCAGTTCTGCAGCTGTGTGCTCTGCACCCAGCGCTCCTCTCCCAGCAGGAATCGCTTAGCTGAGCATGCTAAAGGGCTCCCAAAAAATTCCTCGCTGCCTCCAAGCCCCAAAATCAGAGCTTCCCATATGGAATAGCAAAAAACCCCAGCCTTGTTCTAAAAAAAATACAAACTGCAGCATGGTTGGAGTGGCTCTCAGGTAAAAATCTAAATTATTTGCTACATCATGTAAATTAATTTCTGTCATCAAAGACCAGCCTGTCTCTTTTATCTCTTGAAAGTTTATTTACAACTCCCCTAGATTTTGGTAAAACTCCTCATTTTCAACCCTCAACACTTCCGTGAAGCTTTACCCTTTTTTTGCAAATGGACTCAATGATCTCAGGTATTTTCCAACCTACGTGATTCTGTGATTCTGTAAAAAAAAAAAAAAAAAATTCAAAGAAGTGAATAAAGTGTTCACATAATTTATCGAAGGATTTCTGAAATTTCTGTCTGGTAATTCTGAGAGGCCACAGGACATTTTCCCTTTTCCACTCCCAGTGCAGCAAAGGTTTTCAGGCACAGGTGGAAGTCACAGGAGGATCATGAGGTTTTGGGAAGCACAAGGTCTTTGTAGGACAAGGACAGACAAACTGGACCAGCAACTCCTTGGAACTCTGTTCCTGGAGGGAACCTCCCATGCTAAGCACACGTTTGGCAGGGACGCCCCAAATCCTGCTGGCGTGGGAAAGTCATCCCAAATCCAGCAAGGAAGGGCCAGCAAACGCCAGCCCTAAAGCTGCCACCATTGCACCACCCCTGGCGTGGGGCTGGCCGGAGCAGGAGGTGGATTTCTCACCCCAAGAGCTGCAGGAACCGGTCCAACGTGTGCCACAGCCTTCCCACCCCAGGGTGCAGGGTGAGGAAAGCTGCTGGGATTGCAAAAGCCAGGGATCCCGTTCCCATGCTGAGCAGGCAACCTCTGCCAGCAGGGTTTGTGCCCATTCCCTGCCTTTGCTCGGGATGCTGGACCACTGCCACCTTCGGGAAGGATGTGCTCTTTGGCTAAAATTTGGGGGATTCCTCTTGGCCAAGCAAAATCAACTCCTGTGGGAGGAAGGCAGGGACATCCCTCTGCTGTGTGTACATGGATGGGAACATCTCCCAGAGCTCTGCAGGCATCATCCCCCTCCTGCCAGGTGCTGCAAGGCCAGGGCTACCTGTGCTCAGCTATTAAAGAGCCCAGAGATTTGAGAGAGGTGGGAATGAGGGAAGAAAGGATCCTCACCCAGGGATGGACAACATCCAAGCGACACAGGGCCGTTCTCACCCCGCACAAGGCAGGAGGAAGGAAGCAGTGCCTGTGCCTTCCTGGGGCAGGAAGGGCAGCAGGAGCCGAGCAGACTGCCTGTCGCTCCCTCCTGCTTCCTCCCACACGGGCTGGGAGCACAGCCTGGCTCAGCCACTCCTGCTGGGGACCCTGTGGCGGGGACAGCACCCCACCGTGCCGAGGTTTGTGTTTTGGTCCGTGGATCTGGGTGAAGGAGGCTGGCTGGTTTATATGAGGTTTTAAAGGCTGCAAATCCTGTGAGAGGGCAAAGGTTTACTGTCCTGGGTTTGGCATAAAGCACAAAATTTCTCCCACGCAGAAGAGTCTGACATGAACAATACTGCTGGGAACTGCAGGTGCGTGAGGAGATGGTGCTTGAACGCCTTACTTCACTTCCTCTCTTCACTGAGAAGGCTGATTTCAGTTCTCTAAAGTAAAAAAAATAGTCTTTAATCCACCCAACACAAGGAATGGGACATACACCACCTTCTGCACAGTCTCACTGCTGGCACTGTGGATCATTGTGGGAAGGCATTGCATGGGAAGATGTCACCAACTGTGTCATTATAGGGCTGCTGAGAGCAGGGCATTGGGGTCGGCGATCCTGCACCTCTATCTAGCCCTAGTGAGACCACATTGGGAGTGCTGTGTGCACCTCTGGCCTCTAAAGAAGGGGTGCCAAGAAGATGGAGCCAGACTCTGCTCGGTGGGACAGGGCAGGCAAGGGGCAGGAACCGATGTACAGAATCTGAATACATCTGAATACAAGAAGGAACTTCTTCACGAAGTGACCACGCATGGCACAGAGTGCCCGGAGAGGTCGCGGACTCTCCCTCACTGGAGACATCCCAGCCCCGTCTGTGCCATGTGCTCTGGGATGAGAAGGGACGCGGCACCAGGCGATCCGCCGTGCTCCCTTCCCACCTGACCCATGCTCTGTGCGATCCTGCGGGTGACATGGACACCGGGCTGCGGGAAGAGCTGCCGGATCTCCCCTGGAAGAGCCGGGACATCGCTCAGATCCCGCAGCTCACCCCACCACAAACTCCGCACCGCCACCATTCCGGGATGACGTCACCCGGACACGCCCCCTCCCGGCGCGCGGCGGGGGGCGTGGCCGGCAGAGGGCGTCGCTGGTGGGCGTGTCCTGATGGAGGGGGCGTGTCCTGGCGGCGGCCGTGGCGTGAGGCGGCGGCAGCGCCATGTCGATGGAGGACCCCTTCTTCGTGGTGAAGGGGTGAGCGCCGCGCTCGGCGGGCCCCGGGGCGCGGCGAGAGGGATCCGCGACGGGCCGGGGCAGCGGAGGGGATGGGCACGGCCCGCCCAGCAGCGTGGGAGGCCCTCGGAGCTGGGGGCGAGCAGCGGGCGGGGGTCTGTGTGTGTATTTGGGGGGGAAAATGGCGGCCAGGCCCCCCCGTGCTGCTGAGGGGCTGAGTGCGGGCTCCGGGGCCTGTCCGGGGGTGGCGGCCCGGCACGGGAGGCGCTGGGGTGAGGCAGGCGGGTGCCGGGCCGCGGCAGGGCCTCCCCGGGCTCTGTGAGGGCCCCCCCGGCCTTGGCTGCAGGTGCGGGTTGGGCACGGTGGGCACAGCGGGGCTGGGGGCTGGCGGCTGGAGGGAGGGGTGACCATAGGGAAAGGTGGAGAGGAGCAGGGAGCGAGCTGTGGGACGAACAATGGCCGTGAGAGGAAGCCTGCAGACAAGAGCCTGAACGCAGGGAAATACCAGCTAAAGGTGGCCAAAGGAAATTTGTCATTATTTGGGTGAAAGGAGCTCTGTTGGAGCGATTGGAGGGGGTCCAGTGAGGGCTACAAAGATGATTTGGGGTCGGGAGCATCTCTCTAGAGGAGACTGAGAGAGGATCTCATCACTGCATATAAATATCTCTAAGGGGTGCCAGGAGGACAGTGCCAGACCCTCTGCAGCGACAGCACAAGGAGCAGAGGCCATAAACTAAAACACAAGAAGTTCTGCCTCAACGTGAGGAAGAACTTCTTGGCAGTGAGGGTGGCAGAGCACTGGGAAAAGCTGCCCAGTGGAGTTTGCTGGAGATATTCCAAGCCCATCTGGAGGTATCCGTGTGTCCCCTGCTCTAGGTGAGGAGGTTTGGACTGGATAATCCACAGAAGTCCCTTCCAACCCGAGTGATTCTGTGAAAGCAGCTCAATCACTAAACACTGCTGATATTCTGCCCCGTGTCACAGTGAGGCAGCCCTGAGGAGCAGCACAGGGTCTCCTATGGAGTGTTTGGCAGAGCCATGTGAGAACAAGAAGTTTGGGAAGGGATCCTGGTGCAGCCAGGGAAAGTGAATCCCTCTCCCAGGCTGAACTCGTGCTGAGAGGAAAGTGTGGGAGTCGTCTCCGTGGGTGGGGAGCAAACGTCCTGTCAAACTTTCCAGAGATGTTCCCGCAGCGTTTGGGGAAGGGCAGGGAGGGGAAAGGGGATGTGCTGCCGCTCCCAGAGTTAATTATTACCTGGCAGCTCAGAGGGGCTGCTGGTGGTGTAGCCACCGGAGTGTTGCTGTTAGTTTGCTTTTCTGGTGTCTGTAACTCCTCCCATCAGAGCACGTCCAGCTCTGCTTTACCTTCTTGCTGCTGGGGACTTCCACAAGTGTGTTCAGATGAAAAAAAAAAAAACCCAAACAAACAAAACCCAAACTTGTGCTGACAAGTACAGGAGGGAATGAAGTTTTCCAGGTCCTCAGTGCAGGCTGCTGGCTTTAGGGCACTCAGCGTGGCAGACTGGGAGCCGTAGGCGTGCGAGGAGAGCAGGGACACACAGCAGAGTGCTGAGAAACTGCAGCTTACACAGCAGCTGGAGGTGTTCAGGCCCTGGTGGAACTTAACTGCAGTACTGGCACACGGTTCATCTGTCCTGGACCTCCCCTGTTTTCCTTCAGTGGGGTGAAACATCTGGCAGCTGTGTGCAAGCGGCCTCCTTGGACACCAGCACGGTCTGATCTGTCTCCCTTCCTGATCCCAGCTCCCTGGGGGAGCAGTTCACACCTCAGGACTGCAGAGTTTGTAAACGCAGATAACCACGCTGAGAGTCTGTGACCCAAATTTACAAACCTGCTTGCCCCAAACCAGAGCTGTCAGCAATGCCTTCCCCTGCTGTGCATGCACTCGTCTCCAAAAGAGCTTAGAGCAGCAGAAAAAAAAACTTGTGTTTCCTAAGCCAGCGTAGTGGGGCTGAGTATTTTTTAAAATGGTGAATTAAAATAAACAGTGCTGCGCTCAACAATCAGCCTGGCTGCGGTGTGGGGACAGTTCCTGTAACTCTGTGTGCCCTTGGGGTATCTTACATGGGCACTTAAGGGCCTGGAGAGGAAAAGTGTTGAGAGAGGAATGGACAGCATGGATTGCCCTGGCCTGCCTTAGTGACACCCAGCAGCTTCCCCTGAAGAAACAGGTCCCTCCATGAGTAACTTCATGCTGCAGCAAGATACGGGGCAAATCCTTATTTTTACAAAATAAACACGACGCTGTTGGAGGGAAGGATGTTTGGCAGGAAGCTGTGGCATCCCTGCTCAGCTGGACACGGGGCTGGCCCGGTGTCACTGCTGCAGGGCAGCTGGTGATTGTTCTTGGCTTCTCTTCACTCCCCCACCGGCACAGGGAGGTGCAGAAAGCCGTGAACACTGCCCAGGGGCTCTTCCAGAGGTGGACAGAGCTCTTGCAAGATCCCTCCATCGCCACAAGAGAAGAAATCGACTGGACCACCAATGAGCTCAGGAACAACCTGCGGAGCATCGAGTGGGACCTGGAGGACTTGGATGAAACCATTAATATCCTTTGTGTGGCCCTTTGGAGGTGGTTGCACTTCCCAAATTGAACTAAATTTCCAAGTCCTAGTGCTTGTCAATCTTTGCAAAAATCAGGGCTGTTCAGGATTGAATTTTGCATTCACATCACCTTTTCTTAAACTGCAAATGAGAAATTAAGTCAAGGATTTTCCTTTTGGCTTTTTGTTTCCCTTTTTGCAAGGTATATTCTAAGATGCTTTGTTCTAGAAAGCCTGTTGTGTTGAGTGAATCTGGATTTCTGCAGAGTCAGTTCATTCTCTAGGCTGGCTTCCAGAAATCCTCCTTTTCCCTCGTGTTCCTCTGAGCACTCCTGAAAATGCTGTGCAGCATCACAGACCGAAAAAAAACCATGAAAAAGAGAAACCTTGTGCATGTGCTGCACGGCACATTCCTGCCACGCCTCCTTTTCCATGCAGCCTGCTGTCCTTTGCTAATCACATTTTGGGGACAGGCAGAGCACAGTGGGCACGCTCGGGGTTTGTGTGTGCCCAGTGCCACTTCCAGGGAATCCTTGACTCGGTGCCCAGGCATTGTGGAGGCAAACCCGCGGAAATTCAACCTGGATGCCACGGAGCTGGGGATCCGCAAAGCCTTCATCACCAGCACACGGCAGGTGGTCAGGGTAAGGAACCTGCCCTCGGGGTCAGGGCCTGGAGGGGGTGTTAGGGGTTAAAAAAGGACAGCTTGGGGCCCTTCTGTGGTGGACTGGAGAGCAGAGAATAAACCTGCTACCTGTGAGTCTCCTTTTCCCTGTGTGTTCCCTCCTGGAGCTGTCCAGAAGGGTTTGGGGGTGCAAGTGCCCCATGGAATTCCCTCCTTTTATGCTGCCCACCCTTGAAATCAAACTGCTCTGGCAGCAGTGAGCTGAGAGTCTGTGGTAACAAGAGGAGGAGGAGTAAAGATTGAGCTGCAATGTGGAGCCTCCCTTCAGAGCTGAGGGAAATCACAACTGTCCCAAGCATTTGTAGCACTGGCTTTCAGCAACAGGGAGACCACTTTGGACACTGGCAGATGGTTAAAGCCTGGTGTTATTGACACTGTGACTTCAGCTTCCTACCCCTGCAAAGTAGTCCAAACAACCACTGGATTTATTTTTAACTTGAGGAAGATTTTTTTTTAAATTTATGCTTACGCTCAAGAAGCAAAAAGGGAATTTTTAACAACTTGTCGGTAACAAATAGAGAAGAAACATCTTTCCAAACCCTTCACTGCCTGGTAACAAGCTGTTAGTTAGGAAGTTTTCTGTCTATTAATAGCTACACTGAGTTTGTGCTGCCCCTCATGACTCTGATGTTCCTGCTCCACAGAATGCACTGGTGTGGCTGGCAGCAAGCCTGTTACCCTACCTGCAGTCCTGCGGTCTGGATGCAGTTCCTAAGCCTTGCTGCCTGGGAATTGATCCCAAACCACACTGGCCCCAGGTAGCAGGCATATGCTTGCTGCCTTGCCCTTGGTGTAGTCCACTCCCTAACAGACAGGCTCAGGCAAGCCTGCTCTCTGGTCCTCTTCTCCTGGCTAAAAAATGCTGGCTGATGGGTTTTGGAGCAGTGTCTCCCACTGGGAAATGAAATTTGTGAGTGGCCCTGTGCAGCCGACTTCCCAGTTTCCATGGGGGAATTTGTGATGTGCTGCAGCCAGTGAGGATTAACCAGGTGGGATGTGGTGGAGCTCTTGGGTGGTGTGTTGCACATCTCTGAACAGTAAAACACACCTGAATGCTCTGGTGGCATCAGAGCTCTGCTGCTGCATCAGCCTCTGCCAGATGACGTTGACTGCTTGCTAATTTATGAAATGTTATGTTATGTTACATTGTGATGAGGAGCCTGCTGTGGTTAGTGACCTTCTGCAGGAACTCCACAGCAAAAATTAGTTGGTAGGAGAGAACATTGACAGAGTCAGAGAGGATGGCCACAGGACAGGAAATCCACCTCATACTATGGAATATAAACCCAGATGGGAATAAAGCACAGGAGGTTATAGGCTTCAAGGCCTTGACAAACACTTCCTTACATTCTGTCAACAGGAACGTTAGTTTATTATACAAATCAAAGTGGTTCTGGTCATAGAGGAGTCAAGCAAGTAGTAAATGAGGAATATTTTCAAAATATCCCAATACTGTTGATTCCAGTATTAGTATAACAATGAAACTTCTGCAGTATGTTTCCACACTCTTCAAAAGTGTTTTCAAAGGAAATTTCCCTTCCCTCACTCCTCCTTGTAGAAGCCTTGTTGGGTATAGACAGTCCTGTTGCACCCTGAATCTGCCTGTCACCTCAAATCCAATGCTCACATTGCTGCTTCTTTTGTTGAACGAACAGGACATGAAGGATCAGATGTCAAACTCTTCCATGCAAGCACTGGCTGAAAGAAAAAACAGGCAGGTGAGAACCAGAAATGGGCAATATCTATCTGCTACAATGTGTATCCTGTCTGGAGTTGCTCCCCTCACAAACCTTTGGAGTGGGAAGGGGTTTGCACGCTGCAGCCAAGCTGTGTTTGAGCCATGTCCATTTGGCTGCCCTGGGAGAGCCGGTTCTCACATTGCTGCCAGCCTCTCCCAAGCCTCTCTCAGAGCAGTAAGTCAGCACTCACCATCTGTCTCTGTCTTCAGAGCTGCTTGTGTACAACTGTCAGCATTGCATCATCCCATGGAAAGGGAAATCTCCCTCCTCCTCCTCGGGGGGACCAGCTCAGAATCCATGTCAATGAATGTAATCCTGCACGCTGCTGGATTTAGGAGCCAAGATGGTGCAATATCCTTCCATGCAGCTGCTTCTCGTAATAGTCGTGTAAGAAGATGGAAGGAGCTCGAGGAGTCTCGTGTTGTCTGCACTTGTAATCTAAGGAATAGAATTAGATGCAGCTTGTGCTCCTTCCTGGCTGATGGGGAGGCTGTAAAGGGATACTGGAGCTGATTTCCAGACACATTCCAGTAAAACCCAGTGTGTGCTTCATACTGTTAATTGTACTGCATCAGCCTTACCACACGTGGCAAAAACAACAAACTGAGAAGCACAGAGCTCATTCCTGAGCTTGTCACAGGGTTAATTGATGTGCTTGGCAAACACTCCCAGCAGCAAAGTCCCTGACACCTTTGCTCAAACAAGTCTGTAGCTTTGCTGCTTCCCTTTGCATGAGGTTCCTGATAGCTGCAGGAGACCATATGGCCCAGCTCACACAGCGACATCTGGTCAGGAAAACTCACTTCCCCTTGCTGCTTTCCTCTCCCTTCCCAGCCCCTCGCCTTCATTCCAGACTGCAAGGCTTGTGCTGGGCTTTGTGTCTGAGGGGCTGGCTAGCAGTGACCTGATCCTCACAGCCCAGGCTGGCAAACAAGCCCTTTCTATTGAGGCTGCAGGCAAAGCTAGTGCACTGCATTAAATAAAAAGGAGCTGCCCTTGCCACAAGCTGGAGGGACCAGGGGCTTGCTCAGTGTCTTGGGAGCAGACAAAGCCAGATGTCCTGCTGGCTTCCTGCGTGGTCAGTCTGTCAGCTTTCCTCACCCCTCCTTGAACCTTATAAGTCAGATGAACCATAGAGACCATCTTGTTTTCAGCCTGACAGAGCAGCCTGGTCATTGTCTTGCTGTTCTTCACAAATACTCAAGTCATTCCATCCTGCCCACAACCAGGAGCTGCAGGATGGTCTCATTACAAGTCAGCCTGGCTTCCACACTTGAGGGCAGAGTCCCTAACCCTTCCCTAGTGCTGCAGGGTGCAGTTCCTCACCTGCAGTCATGTTCATTCTCCAGCATCTGTAGCTTGGGTTATTCCCCTTCAGAGACCAGACAGATTTGGCTGGAAAGCCACATCTCTGCAGGCTTTGCATGAGCTTCTCTGTTCAGGTTGTAGGGCAGGTAGCAAGAGTAATTTTGTCTGCTGGAAGCTGAAGAGGCTGCTGGAGGGATAGGCAGCCTGGATCATAGAACATAAGCATACAGCACTGCTCTGGTTATATATTGCATTATTTTACTGTCAGCTCAACTGGTTAAGTACTTTATCCAGACCCTCTAAAGCCCCTGTCATTAGCAGCAGAGTGCTCAGTTGGAGCTGTACATCTGTAAATACAATATATCAGGACACTTCCCCGCTCACACGTCCTAGCACACAGAGCTGCCTCTTGAGCAGGCCTTTCCAGTCCTTTGTGCTGTGCAGGCCTCCTGCACACACTGTCAGGAAGATACACTCCAGCTCTCCTGCTGCTGGAGAGGCATCTCTGCAATTCCAGGCTGCAGAGACTTCCCAAGCTGGCGTTTTGGCTCTGTGTTGGTTTAGTTCATGACAGCACTTTGGCTGAGGAGCAGGAGGAAAGGGATGCTCTGTGTGTGTGTACATGAGTGTTGCCTTGTCTGCCTTCCCACCTCACCCTGTGGACGGGCTGTGAGCAGACACAAAGGTGTTGTTAAGAGCTCTCTGCATCTGTTTAGGCACTCCTGGGAGAGAGTGGGAGTCAGAGTTGGAGCTCTGGACCTGACAAATACAGCCGTCTGGACCGGGAGCTGCAATTAGCAAATTCACATTTCATCGAGGAGCAGCAGGCTCAACAACAGGTAAGGCAGCTGGCATCACAGACTAAATAGCTTTGCTTGCCAAATGGGTGCCAGGGGGACTGGTCTGGCTCCAGGAGCCTGACAGTCCTCCTCTTTGCTTGTGGCATTGTCTGTGCATGCATTTCCTGTGCAGCACAGCTTTGGGTGATTTCAGCACAAAGGTTTTAACCCTGGAGGCGTCAGGCTTCTGCTGTGTTTAGGAGGCACAATCTGGAAGATGTAGCATGCTAAGATTTAATAGTACAAGGATTGCTGAAATCCTTGGAAGAGTAGAAACACTGCAAGAAGAAAAGGACCTGCCTCTCTTATGCAACTTCCCCTGGTTAAAAAATGTTTGGTGTTGTTTGTGTCCATCTCCCATCAGAACAGGCTGGGAGCAGGAGCACGTGCTGCTTCCTTTTCCTGCTTTTGTCACCGTGAGATTAGTGGGAAAGGCTGTGTGAGGGCTTGGGAGAACCCCTGGTGAGGCACTTCCCAGCTGCACTTCCAGCTGACAGGGGAGTTTGCCTGGAGAAGTGCCCAGGCCAGGCACAGACTGGAGCACTGCAGGGCCTTGACACAGGCAGTGACTTGGAGGTGGCAAACTCTGCTAAAGCTCCTGCCCTGTGATGCCACCTCGGCTTCCAGGCACATTTTACCTACTGACTCCAGGGAGATAAATAGCTTCAGAAATAGGTAACTAGGGTAAAGCTAATCCTGAGTGTGACTGTGCCCTGAAAATTACTTAAAACAGCAGCAGACTTATTCCTTTGGCACATTCAGAGCCAGGCTGGCTATTTTTAGCTGTAGAAGCTGCAACAGCCTTCTGCTTGCATTAACCCTGTGTTAGCTGCAGCACATTCCAGGTGGCATTTCTCAGGCACAGCCTCCCTGGCTGGCTGACCTTGCAAAGGCTTTGATGACCAGCCCTTGGAGCTTTCCAAAGTCACTTTGGCTGTGGGTGCAGTGTGGATGAGCTGAGGCTGGATTTGCAGAGCTGTCTGGAGGCTGCAGCCTGCTGTGCCATGGGATTGCCATGCCATGGAGGCTTTCCCCTGGCTGTCTCCTCTGCAGCATTTCTTAGGAATGCATTCCTCATTCCTGGTGGCGTAGGTCTGAGCCCACGTTGGCTGAGCAGCGAGTGCCTGTCCACTGGATGGGTTGGCTCCAACCCAGCTGCAGGCAGCAGAGCTGTAATTGCCCATTTCCCTTCTCTTTGGCCCCAGCTGATTGTGGAGCAGCAGGATGAGCAGTTGGAGCTGGTCTCTGGCAGCATCGGAGTGCTGAAGAACATGTCCCAGCGCATTGGCGGGGAGCTGGAAGAGCAAGCAGTGTAAGTGTGAGACAAGGCGGCAAAAACCTGGCATGGGGCTGGCTGCAACATGGCTGGATGTCCTCACACACCTATCTCTGCCTCTGGTAGAGCCTGGGATTCACTGGTCCCTCAGGCAGCCTCTCCCTGCCAGGCTGTGGAAAGCATTTTGTACTGCAATCTGCAAGGATCCAACCACAACCTTCTTCCTTTAAAGGCCTGCATCTAGGGCAGGCTTAACTGCCACCTTACCTTTCCTCCTCTCCTGTTCACATGCTCCCCCTCAGACAGCCAGCAGATAAGGGAGGGAGGTGCTGTGCAATGCAGATACTGGCCACTTCTCCACTCTACAGGGTTTTGTCCTGCCCCTGGACAAAAATTGATGGGTCCAGGAGCTCTCAGCTCTGCCCCAAAACACACAGCACAGAGCTGCTCTTCATCACTGGAGTTAAAAATAACCCTCACCCACGCAAAGGGTTAAAGGGCAGCTCACAAAGTCATTTTGCATCCATCCATTTACATATAAATTAGATTTCTTTCCCAGTTCTTGTCCTTTGCAAACAAGTTCCCAGTTGTGCAGGCTAACAACTATGCTTCCAGAAAGGCTTGAAGGGTTTATGCCTAAAACCCCTCCTTGTTTGGCTGGTAGGAGTCTGGAGGGCCATGTCCCCTGTGAAGTGATTTCATTTTTGATGGAGAGGAGGAACTTTCAGCCTCCCTCCTGTGTGAAGTTGTGCAGCATGAGAGTCCTCTGCTCTCACAGAGGAGATTGGTGTGGTCTGTCTGTTTCTAGATCATCACACAAGCCATCAGTGCTTGCTAGATTAGCTCATAACTACCACCGCGAGGTTTTCCCCTCTGAATGAAGGTTTAACAAGTGCCCTGGCACTCCAAATGAAGGAGTCTGTCCTTTTAAGTGTATTAAGCTGTAAAGTCCCACTGGCTGGAGACAATTGGATTGGTACCTTGACTCTGGATGTGCACTGGCATTGACAAAGCATAGATTCAGGAAGGCTTTCAGATTCATTACAGTTACTGTGTGGAAGAAATAAAAGGGTAACTGGAGAGCAGAGCTTGAAAAGCACCTTAAAAGCAACTGCAGATCTCATTCCCACTCGATACGTGACTGAAACAAGATTTTAGTTTAAACTGAAAGCCCTGAACAAGAAAAGAGATTTAAAGTCCAAGCTGACATGTAGCTCTAACCAGTCTCTGCTAATCACAGATTATAAACAGACTTTCCTTTTGTAAGGAGGAAGCCCCTCCCACTCCTCACCTTGCTACAGATGTGTGTAGAGTTCAGCCACAAACACACAGGGAGGATCAGTCTGGCAGGAGTCCCGAGTTACTTCCCCCAAAGCACAGCTGCTGTTTCAGCAGGTTTTTTTCCCTCTCCTCCGTGCTTCCAGGAGAGGAGGCCACATTCATTTTGTCTGCCAAGGTGTGATACTCTGCTCACATCAGTGTTTTGATCCACTGGTGCTGACCAGTGCCCTGCTTCTGTGTCCCCAGGATGCTGGATGATTTCTCCCACGAGTTAGACAGCACTCAGTCGCGCCTTGATAACGTCATGAAGAAGCTCGCCAAAGTGTCTCACATGACGAGTGGTAGGTCCTGGGAAGTGGGATCCAGTCCTGGAAAGGGAGACAAGCCCTTGGATCTTCAGGCTGGGACACTGTGCTCCCACCCACCCAGCCAAGGGGAGGGAGCAGCTCTCAGTTCTTGAAAGAAGGGGAAAGCTTCCAAACCCAGCAGCTGCTCCTGCCCAGACACTGCTCTGCTGCCTGTCCCTCGCCTTTGTTTTATTTACAGATGCCTTTCTATTTATGCTGCTACTGCTGGGAAAATCCCCCTCTAGCTGGTGGGAGGGGAAGCTCTGCAGCCTCCTGCTCTGCTGCAGTTTCCCGGGCTGCCTGCGGAACAAAAGCTGTCAAGGTTTCATTAAACACCGGCCACCACCACCGTGTGTGGCTTCCCTGAGCACCAGAATGCCTGCGGCAATCCCCTTCCCAAATCCCACCTGCCCTGGGGCTGCTGGCACCTGCAGGCCTGTTGCCGGAGCTCGTAGAGGAAAGAGCTGCGTTCTGTGCTGAACCCACAGAAAAGTCCTTATAAGGCTGTGCCTGCAGCCGGGGGGCTGGCGGGGCGCCGCGGGCAGAGCAAACAGGAAGCCCGGCCTGGCTGCCGGGAAGTCCCGCACTGCCGGCTCGTCTCCGAGCCTGGCACCGCGCCCAGCCAGCGCCTCCTCCAGCGCCCCCTCCCCCGGCTGCTCAGCACCTCGGGAAGGCAGCAGCCTGCCAGCAGGAAAACTGCTCTGCAGGATTAGGCTGTCCCAGGGATTTGTGAGACGGTGAGAATACAGCCCTAGAGAGACCACTCGGAGTGCTGACAGTGCACTCTGGGTCACCGGTAGCTCAGCAGCAGCACAACCACGGGTGAGCCCTGTGTCTCTGCCCTTTCCTCTGGGAAAACCCATGGGGCTCTGCAGAGTGTTCCTGAGTGCTGTGAAAGAGCACTTCTGCTGGAATCACCTATGCCAGGGAGAGAGGGAGGGCTCTTTCTGGGGTAGCTGCTGTGCCTAGGAGTTGAGGGGGTGCCAGCAGCCCTGTCCCCACTGCTGCACCATCACCACCCAGAGGTGATGTGGTGTTGAGCCAGTGAGGTGTAAAGATGTCCAGGGAAACCTGATTCCTGGCCCTGTCCTAAGGGAAGCCGCCACAATCTCTTCCTGGCAGAGCTCCTCAGGGCAGCTTTCACCGGATCCCTTCTTGTTCCTCTGGCAAACAGATTATTCCATGAATGAACAGCACACACAGCAGCTCTCTGCTTGTTCCTCCCAATTGCTTTTGAGCCAGCTTTTCAAAGCTGTTTGAACTTGGTTGGGAAGAAGCCTCAGAATTCCCACAGCTGTTCCCAAACCCCAGTGTATCCTGGAGGAGAATGTCTCACTGCAATATACAGCACCACAGCCTTTCTCCCACAGGAACTGGTGTTCTGGCTTTTTGTGGCTTAAGCTTGAATTTGGTTCCTAGCAGTACATGAAGAAAAATTCTCCCCCAATTTTCCTTCTCTGCTAAAGCAGGAAGACTGATGCTTCCTTTTCTTTCCAGATCGACGGCAGTGGTGTGCAATTGTTGTCCTCTTCGTCATCTTGCTAGTGGTGCTCATCCTGTTTTTTGTCCTGTGATGACAAAAACTGAACTTCCTGGGACGCCCCCTCCCCGCCCCCTCGCCCCCCGGCAGCGCGGGGAAATGAAACTCTCCCGTTTCCGTCCGCCCACAGAGATCCCCGGCAGGAACACCCGCACCCGGCTCTCACCATCCTCCTCCAAGGACTGCGGTTCAGCTGCGCCGCCGGCATCTCCCCTGCCCCGGGGAGAGGGGGTGTGGGGCTGGAGCTGCCTCCTCCCCTGCTGCGGTGCAATCTGGGCCCGGGCTCCGGGTCTGGATCCATGGAGCTGGAGGGGGCCTGACCCCCGCGCTTCCACCCGGTGCAGGTAGGAGCCGGTGGGAGGTGGAGACAGAGCTGCGAGCCCTGAGGAGGACGGGATGGGGAGGAATTACGGAGTTCACTGAGCATTATAAACTGGCGTTGCCAGGGCCAGCCCCAAGAGTTACTGGGAACGGTGAAACCCCCCAAGCCACGGCAAGGGAGGGGAGCCCTGGCCCTGCTCCCTCTGCCCCTCCCTGCCTCCTCTGGGCGGGCTCTGTAGCACCAATTCACTGCCGAGAGAACACGGTGAGTTCTGCCAGAGCTTTCCTGGCCTCTACACTGGGCAGAGGGCAGAGCTGTAGGGTCTTGTGTCCTGCCATCGGCCACCCAGGCCCCATCAGGCACCCCAGAGCTTTAAACCTGGGGTGCTGCACACTGAGCGCTGGCAATCAGCCATGAGCCACAGAGGGAGAGTCTTGAAGCATTTAAACTTGCCTCCCTCATTATACAGGCCTCTAAAGCTCATTGACTGATGCTTTCTTTGCCCTCGTATAACTGAGTCACTGCTTCTGTTTAACAGCTGCTTCCCTATGGCAAGTGATTTGTCAGGTCTAAAATAACTTATTTTTTTTAAGGAAAAAAAAAAACTTTTAAAAGATTTTTTTGATGGCCATTGGAGCCACGTTCTCTCTGTGGGTGCACAGCACACATGATCAGAGGAACAGTGCTCAGTGATGTATTTTAAGTGTATATGAACTTGTAAATAGGATGTCTTAATTTTTCCCAACTGCTATTTTTTTGGACACCTCCGTTGTAAGCAACCAAAAGGCAGGAGATTCGAAGCTAGATCATGTTTCTGTGTTCCTGCCCAGTCCTTTTGTTACCTCCCAGCTGTTTGTCACTCGAGTTGTCTCAGCAGTGTCGGATTCCCTACAGGGAATGTGGAGTAGCCAGGTGGGCAATACCAAAAATGTGGTGAAAAAAGCTCACCTGGGCAGTGTCACTGGGGAGGAACAGGCAGGGGGGCCGTGCTGCAAGCACCAGTTGTGGGATAGGGGGTGACTCTTGACGAGAGCAAAAACGGTTTCTTACTCCAGTCTGCTCCCATATTTTGAGTTGCAAACATGAAAAGACTCAGCCCAGGCTGGCTTATGGCTCCCAGATGGGGCTGGGGGAGGAAGTTAATTGGCACTGACGCAAAGACTTCTGCTGAAATTGCAAATCACCCCCCAACGATCCCCCCCCGCCTTAGAATTTTTCCACCGGACGGCTTTACCTCCGGGACTGAACACTCCTCCCCCCAGCTTGGTGGCTCCTTGCGAGGTGTGCGTGGCTCCCCTGTCCCTCCCGCAGGCGCTGGATGCACAGCCGGCGGCTCCGTGCCTTCCGCAGCCGGGCGGGGCTGGACTGAGCCTCCCCGCCCGCCGGGCTGCTCGTCAGTAACGCACACGTGGTGCCTCGGTGCCCGCCCGCACTCACGATTCCAGTGGCTCCTTATCCTTGCGGAGCATCCCTGCAGGGAATAGCTGGTGTCTGCTTTCCAGGGCTGGCTGTAGCAGTGTCTGTGCCACTCTGTACCTGTCCAAGAGCAGCTCAGGAGCGCGGGTCTGGGCAGGGAGCAGGGCTCGCTGCCGGCTGCTGTTTGCACACCTCTGATTCCCCTCGTTATTTCCAGCGTGGTTGTGCATCCTTCGGGAATTACTCCCATGCAGGACTGTTCCTTTGGTTGTCCAGGGGATGGCCCAGCTGCTGACATCACCACAAGCCACCCGAGTGTCTCTGGTCCCTTTCCCTGTGTACATTTGCTTTTCTGTCGCTGGTGGTGCCCCTCCCTTTAACACTAAATAAAGGTGCAGCAGCATAGATCTCCGCTCCTTCTTGCCTGAGTCCTGCTCCCGGGACAAGTTTGGGGTCTCCTGGCACCAGGGAGTGGGAAAAGCTCTCCCACCAGCATTTGCCAGGCATCACCGTCCTGGTATTTGAGGCATAAGCAGCATCTGCAGTTTCTGGGGTCACCTCAGCATTGTGGGCAGTTGTGCCCAGATGTGGGGCACCACCGGGCAGAGGGCAGCCATTGCTGCCATGCCACTGCTGCTAAAGGCTCTCACTCCGAGGATGTGTTTTGCCTTTTCCATGCAAAAAAGAACCCCTCAAAATCCCCAAGGAGCCCTGCAGGTGGCTGAGCCCCCTGTCTGCCTGCCCAGTGGCTGGTAGAGCACCGGCCACATGGGAAAACAAGCACCAAAGGCTCCATGGCCACAATCATCACCCCAGCCCCTCCATGCCACAATCCAAGGCCACTTTTGTTAGTGCAGAGATGTATTTTTTGTGTTTCAGTTTGAAATAATTTAAAAGAACCTCACCAGCCCTCCAGCACAAGGTGGCAGTGCTGGCAGGAAGCCCTCCGTCTCATGGGGTCACAGAGATGAGGGTCCCCATGCTGGTCACCCCAGTGCCCAGCAGGACAGACCCACCCAGCTCTGTTGGGGCCAGGTTGTCCCCTGTCCCCCACACTTTGGGGGCTCCTTGGTCCCACACTGTCTCCTAGGGGGACAAGGAAAGCCACGTGTCCCCACTGCAGAGGAGCTGAGCACCATGAGGTGGCTTGGTCCATGCCATGCCATTCTGTAGCATCCAGGGACATCCCTGGGACATCCTCCTCCTCCTCCTCCTCCCTCTGGGCTTCGCAGGAGCCGTGCCGGGGCTACCGTGGCGCGGGGCGGTGCCGCAGCACTCGCAGGGTCACGGTGTCGGCCTGGAGCAGCAGCTGGCGGATGCGGGCCAGCCCCAGCCCCGACACGGCCGCGCCGTTCACCTGCAGGATCTCGTCCCCCACGCCCAGGAGCCCCGCGTAGAGCTTGGCTGTGCCGGCATCCGCCATCTCCTGCACGTAGACACCTGCGGAGGGAGCAGGCGTGGGTGAGAGCCCTTCCTGCCCCCGGGGCGCCCAGGGGCTGCACGGAAACAAACCTGTGATAAACAGCCTTTGGCGTGGGCTGCGTGTCCCAAGCCAAGCGCTGATGGACACGTAGGATTGTGCGTGGCAGCGTCCCCCCACCCGCCTCACCTCTCTGGGGCTCAGCAACAATGGAGCAACCCCCTCCACCCGTGCCCAGGCTGGTCCCTGGGGTGGGACGAGGCTTTGGGGTGATCCCACAGTACCTGTGTCGGGCCGGCCGTGTCCGGAGGTGACAGAAAACCCAAAGGCGCCGTGGGGAGGTCGCTGCAGCTCCAGCTGGCTGGTGCCATCAGGGAACACCTCGACCACGCGCCCCACCGAGCGCAGCTGGGCCGGTGCCCCGATGTCTTCCACACTCAGCGAGCGCTGTGGCCCTGAGCCCCCCTTCCTGTGGGGACAGGGGAAATGGGTCAGTGGGGACTGCAGGGAAGGTGCTGGAGACCCGGTGATGCAGCCCCTGGCTGCACTGAGCAACCACAGCAGCCCAGAACAGCCTTGCCAGGCACTGCAGGGGTGTGCCAGGCTCCATCCTACCTGTCAGCCGTGGTCTGGGGCAAGAGGTAGGCACTGGCACGGGGTGCCTTGCCCAGTTGGGGATGCAGGCTCTGAATAGAGGCAGCTTTTTGGGGCTGGCAGAAGGGTGACACCTGGGGAGAAACAGCTGGCTGAGATGGGGACAAACATTGCTTCACCCACTAATGTGCTGAGGGAGTGGAGGAAATGGGGACATCCAACCCCCCTGGAGCATTCCCCAACTCACTGCTGAGGAGGGACAAGCATATCTGCTCATCCAGTACCCCCCCTCTCTCCCTCCTTCTCCCTTTCACTTCCCAGTTGGCTCCAGGCTTATCAAACCCAGCATGTTTGGGGTGGTGAATCCCCCCACGCCCCTCCAGGACCGCCTGAGCCATAAACCCATACTCGGGACCACTTCATCCCAGCCCAGCATCCTTTCCCTTGTGCCACCCCCTACATGTGGCGATGTCCAAGCTCACCAGCTGCAGGGACTGCAGGGACGGTGATTTCCTGACGCCGGGGCCACCCGGTGGGGAGCCGCCAGGGGCCGGGAGCTGCTCCATGCTGTAGCAGCGGAAGCGGCCCAGGCGCTGCTTGGTGCTCTGGCTCAGGCTGCACAGGAGCTTCTTCAGCCCCGACGCCGAAGCGCTGCTGCCCTTGCGGCTCACCGGCCGCCCCGGCTCCCTGCGGGAGAGGCGTGGTGGTCACACACCGCGTGTGTGGGGCGGCAACGGGACCTGCAGCTGCCTCTGGGCTGGGGGTGCATCCTGCACCCGCCTTGGCAGCCTTGAGAGCTGCAGCACGGTGACATCGGGGTGCAGGGTGACATCGAGGTGCAGGTTGACATCAGGGGCAGCCACCTCCCCGCAGCAGTGACATTTGTCACTACCCAAAGTGACCCAAAGGGCTCCCTCCCTGTTTTCTCTGTTGTTTCAGGGGTTTAACACCTCTCAGAAATCAGTCCCCTGCTCTGCCCCAAGGGATCACATCCTGCCAATGGGCTCAGAGGACCCAGCACCACCTTGGAACTCTCCTGCCTGGCTGAGACACACAGTGCCAGGCACAGGGCTGGCAGGATCGCATTTGGATATCCCCAAGGCAGCTGATTTTCCTCAAAAGGGGAGAACCCAACACCAGAGAAACACCCCTGTCACATCTGCTCTAACACCCTTGGCAGAACCAGACGTGGGGAAACGCAGCTCTCCCAAACCCACAGCAACACATTGTAACCCCCTACACGGTGGTCTCCGGGAGGTTTTTGGAGGCAGGGAGCTGCATCCTGCAGTGCCCAGGAGGGAGGGATGCTCAGCCCTGCACGGTTTGGGATGCCACGGCCGCCCGTGCTCACTCACCCGAGTGCCGCGCTCCCGGCCCGGTGCCGCTGTGGCTGCGCTCCCGGCATCCCGGCACCTTCCCCGGCAGGATGAGCAGCCTCCGGGGGCACGGGGGTGACAGGGCTGGCAGCGGGGTGCGACACTGTCCCTGGAACCACAGTGAGACAGTCACACGCCTGTTTCATTGGGGAACCCCCACTCCAGCACCCCACGCGTGGTTCTCTCACCTCTGCCCGTCCCCGGGGCGTCCTGCCCGTGGGTGTTGTTGCAATTGTTGGTGGACAAGGCACGGAAGGGGCTCCCCGGGAGCCACCTGGGGCTGCAGGGACCCCGCCGCTCGGCCGACCCCGCCGTGCCCCCGGGCTGCGGTGGGGAGGCGCTGCCAGCATCCGGCTCCGGGCTCCGAACTGCTTGGCTCGGCGCCTGGCGGCTGCTGCTGGAGAACAGGGCTTTCCTGCAAGGCACCTGGGCGCAGGCCTTCTTGGTAGGAGGGGGAGCAGGGACGTGGGTGCCTGGGATGGGAGTGCTGGTCCTCAGCTGTGAGGAAGGCTCCAGGGACTCGCTGGGCTGCTGCGGGGGGCGAGCTGCATTTCCCACTCCCTTGCTGCCCCCCGGATTTCGATGAGATCCCCCATCTTCCCGGCCGCTGGTTCTTCCCGGTGGTGGGGGGCAAACAGGGCCCGGACCCGAGTCCCCGTCCTCGGGTTCCCCGCTGGCCACACACGTTCCCTTCCTGGCCCTGGCCTCTGGCTGCGGGGCAGCTCGAGCAGTTCTGTGCCCGCGAGTGCGGGGGTCCCGGTGTCCCCGCAGGTGGGGGCTGCGGGGTCCCGCCTCCTCACTGTCCGTCCGGCAGCCGTCGGAGGTGTCGGTGCTCTCCAGGGCCGAGTCCACCTCGTCAATGTAGGTGACATCCCCGATGTAGGTCTCTTTGATCCTCTCGGTGTGGATGCGCTGCCGGGAGGGCAGGATCCACAGCGGGGACCCTCCGGGGCCCAGCGGTCTGATTTTAGGCTCCGTCTGGGCAGCGCTCGGCACTCTGCCATCCCCTGGGACGCTTCTTTGTGCCGCGGGGCTGCTTTTGGCCACGTCGGGGGCAGCTTGCGTGTCCGTGCCGCGGCCGGCGGCAGCACCGAGGAAGGAGCCGCAGGCGCTGCACTTGCCCCCGGCCACGATGTCGCCGCTGCGGGCTTTGGGCTGGCCAGCACCGTCCCCGGGCTGCCTGCTGCCGGCCGGTTCCGATGAGCCCAGCGCCGAGCCCAGAGCCCGCCGGTGCCGCAGCTGCAGCCGCTCCAGGTACCGCACCTCGGCGTCCCGGGCAGACTCGTCCTCGAAGCGGACGCGGGATGGGGACGGTCCCCGCGGTCGCCGCGGCCGCCCGCAGCTCGATTCCCCGCTGGACGAGTCGCTCAGGCTCCCGCCGTCCCGCGGAGCCACGCTCGGCCTCCCGCTGGGCTCCCTGCCGTGGGGACAGACAGACGGACGCGGGGGAGCTGCAGGGGCTGCTCGGCAGCTCTGGGAAAGCGGGGAGGGAAGGGCAAAACCCAGCGCAAAGATGGGGCGAGGAGGAAAGCCCGCCCGGTGCTCCCCGGCTGTGTCCAGCCCTGCTTCCCTCCAGCCTGAGGATGAAACCCGGGGAGGTTCCAGCACCTCCCTGCTGCCACGGCTCGACCTCCATCGCCCCTTCCCTGCCCCGAGGTGTGTGGTTAATCATTCCAGGAGCACCACATCGCACATGACCCGGCACACGGGGCGAGACACCGCCGCGGTGCTGCCTCCAGCAGCGAGCCTCACCCGGGAAAAACATTCCCCATCCGCTGGGAAACGCCATCCTCCCTCCACCGACACCTCGGTGCGCTCACAATCAACCAAACTCCTCCCAAACACAAGGAGGTCGGGCACATCCAGGCTGGGATGAGCGCAGCCGCTCCGCACGCGTGCCCGCCCCAAACACACCCAAACGCGGGCTGTGATGTGCCCCAAAGGCGGCTGCAGGCCTGGGGACACGGCGGGGCAGGCGGTGGCACTGACCTGGGCCGCGGGGCGGTGGCAGGGAGGAGCAGGATGTCGTGGCTGGCGCGCAGCGGGTTCGTCCGAGCCTTCATGCGGGCGCGCTGCAGCAGCTGCTTGGCCTGCTCGTGCCGCGGGCTCAGCTCGAGCTCCTGCCCGGAGACAAAGGCCCTGCAGCGGGCAGGGGGATTAGGAAAAAATAACAGGGATTAGACGCGCTTTAACAGTGACGGCGAGGCTGCTGTGCCCGGGGAGAACCGCGCTCGGCCGCCGTTCATGGGCGGGCTGGCGGTGGGGGCGGCCGGGAGGGCACCCCTCATCCCCCGGTGCCAGGGGAGGCTTTGGGGGTGGCTCAGCACCCACACAGCTCGGGTGCAGGCTCAGCCGAGGCAGTGCTTTGTGCATCCCGCAGGGGGACAGGGAAACGGGGCAGGCACCGCTTCCCATCCCCACCGGTGTAAATCTTGTGGCGGTGGGGAGGTAGGTGGGTTTGGGGTGACCCCCCGACCTTGTCTTGCTGCCTTCCCTTCCTTGCAGGGGGTCTTTCCCCGCACCCCCAGCCCCCTCTGACTGCAGGGTGAGGGACCTGTCAGCTCTCCCTGCTGCAGCGCTGCCTTCCCGGTTGGCCATGGCCCTAATCCTCCTGATTAAAATAATCAGCTCAGGCAGTCTCTTCAGGAAGCCTGGCCTTAACCTCTTCAGTGCAGCACGGTGGGCACACGCTGGCCCCCCACAGCAGCACCACGGGAGGCCCAGGCCTCCCCCAGGCTTTGGCTGCCCTGCTCACAGGAGGTGCTGCACCCCTGGCTCTGCCTTGCACCCCCATCACTGATCCGGCTGCCAGAGCAGAGCAGAGCCAGTGATCACAATACTGGGGGTCTTTCCCCACTCACTGTTCCACCCTGTGCAGCCCCCAGCCTCTCACCTGCCTATGTCACCTCCTTATTTTTAGTCCACACCCCTAAGGTTTTTCATTAGTCCAACAAGATTACCCACCCCTGCTGCCTCGATCCTCTTAAGCACCTGGAGAAAATTTCTGCTCCATTCTCTTCCCCAGTTCCCTTCCTGACCTGGCATCCTGATACTGACATCAGACACCAGGGGGACACCCAGCTCCTGTCCCTTGTCACACACTGGACCCCAGCCACACTCCCTCACCAGCTGCCCCACAGCCCTTCCCTGGAGCTGCTTCAAAGGATACATTTAAAATACAAGACTGGGGAGTGGGAAAGAGGGAAAAGTCCATTTCTGCCACGCTGAGAGTGACCTACCTGCAGCCCTCAGCGTCCTGCAGTGAAACGCCCGAGTCCCAGTCCCCATCACTCGCTGGCATCTCTGAAATGCAGGGCAGGGCAAGGCATTAGCCTGGTTTGGATGGCAGCCCCCATCCTCTTGATAGCACCCCCATATATCCCATCCCAACATCCTCCACAGGGCTCTCCAAGATGTTTGGCTCTGGGAGACCCCAAAGGAGTGGAACATGGGACAACAGCACCTGGCTGTAGGTGTGGGACTGAGGGGATGGGGCCATGGGGTCACTGGGGCAGATGCTACCAAAGGAGGAATTAATTCTCTTTTCTGGTGGCAGCTTGCGAAGGGACAGTGCTGCCCACAGACCTGAGCATGTCCCAGAAATTGAGTTTCTTGCTCTTGCTTTCAGCAGTGAAATTCCTCACCAGGACACCAGAAGGGGACTGGTACCACCCAGAGCATCTCATGAGCATCTCTTACATCCCGGTGAAGGGGATGGGCCAGCCCTGGGGTGCGAGGCAGCAGGGAGCTGCAGGATGGCCCTGAGGACTCCCATCATCCCAAAGGCTTTCCCTCCCACTTCCCCCAGGTGTCCCGAAAGAGCCACCACCTTCCCAAAATACACACCGGGTGCAGCAAGGCCCAGCACCTCCTGCAGCAGCCGCCGGTTCCTCTCCACCCGCTCGGCCAGCGAGAGCCTCTCCCAGCTCTCCGCCCCGGGCGGGGACACGGAGGGACGCCCCCGGTCCCACAGCGGGGTTGGGGTCTCTTCATCCCGGGAGGATCGCTCATGGATGGAGGCAGAGCGCCAGGACCTGCTGCCCTTGTCCGAGGGGAGCTCGGGGCCTCCCAGCATATCTCCCCGGGGTGCCGGGACCTTCCAGAGCCCCGGGGTGCCGGGCCGGGGTGCCGGGGGGCTGCCAGGGGCAGGCTCCCCTCCATCCAGCAGCCCGTCCGTCAGGTAGGTGCGGAGCTGAGCCCGCGGCTCCGCCTCTGCCCCCGGCTTCCCCCGCCGGGCCCGCGGCTTCTTGGGCGAGGGG
>VWYP01007426.1:0-68505 GCA_013400435.1 Pycnonotus jocosus | reverse complement strand
CTCGGGGCGCTCGGGCGGGGCAGGGCTGCGGCCGCCGCTCTGGCCGTGCTGCCGGGGGGCCCGCGGGGGGCACCGAGCCTCAGCGGGAGGGCTCCCCTCCATCCGTCCTGCAGGAGAAACCCCAGGGCATCACCCCCGCACTGCTCCCGCAGCCACCCCGGTGCCTGCCAAAGGGCATCGCCCCACCTGCCCCGGGGGGTGAATGCACACGATGCCACCGGCGTGTGCCTGGAGGGGCGGGGGACAGGGAGGTGACACAGCACGAGGCCACCCTCCCACCCCAGAGCCAGGACACTCTGCCGGTGTCGCTGGGGAGCGGGAGGGATGGAGCAGCCGTGAGGGAGCGGTGGCTCCCCAAAGCGGGTGGCAGTGCCTGGGCAGGAGCGCGGGTGCCCACCCGCCCTGCTCCAGGTGCCCTGGGGCACCCGGCAAGCAGCTCCAAAGGGAACTGACACTTTCCGAGCTACACCAGGGCCCCAGACCTCGGCAGAACAGAAATCCCTCCCGGCGACAGCTCGGTGCCAGCAGGCAGACGCCAGCCCCTGCTCCGCCCCGGCCCCGGGGCCACACGTGGCACCGTCCTGCGCCCGCCTCGCCGTCCCGGGGACACCACGGTGCCGCTGCCCTCCTGCACCCCGCCAGGAGCATCCTGGCCCCGCTGGTACCCCCAGAGGAGCCTCCCCCGTGCCCGGGGCTGCGGCAGCATCGCCGTGATACCCGCGGGCCCCATCGCCGCCCAGCTCCCCACAGCCCCAGGGTGAAGTGGGACGGGGCCACGGGCGGGATGCGAGGGCTGTCCTTACCCCCGGAGCACCATCGGGAGAGAGGTGGGAAGAAGGAGAAGAAAGCGGAAGAAGGGAAGGAAGCAGGGGAGGGGAAAAAAAAAGAAATTAAAAACAAACGGCCAAACCAGCAAATCCCGGCCCCTCCAGCCGAGCCCGAGCTCAGCCGCTTGGCTGGGCTGTGGGGCCGTGGCTGGCCCTGCCTCCCGCCCCGGCCTCCTCCTCCTCCTCCTCCTCTCCGCGCACCCCACGCTGGGGCACCGGGCCAAAGCCGGCCCCGGCTCTCCCGGTCCCCGCAGGGCCACGCTGGGGACAGGGGGGTGACCCAGGGAACTCCGCAGGAGGGGACCCCAGCGGCCCGGGACGGGGGGCTCTGCCTCGGCCCCCCCTCAGGAATGTCCTTTGTCCGCGCTGCGGGCTGGGGAGGCGGCGGAGCGAAGCCGGGCCCCCTCCCTGGGTGCCGAGGGGGATTTCTCCAGCAGCAAAACCCGCCGGCTCTCGGCACCTTCCTCAGAGCATCACACGTTTGCAGCTGTGCGAGATTCTCCTGCTTCCCGGAGGCCAAATCCTGCCCGGACCCACGGCGAGCCAGGCAGGAGGGCGGTGGGAGCCGAGCTCGGTGCATCCATTCACAATCGCTGCCCCTAAACCCCGCATGCCCCACGCACCAAACCCCCCATCCTGCCCCACCCCGAGCCCCCCCCAGGCAGGACGAGGGTCCCGGGGGGGCAGCGCTTACCTGGGGGTGCCAGGGCTGCCGTCCCCGGGGGCACCAGGGGTCCCGGGGCGTCCCGGCCCCGCTCCGGCTGCCGCTTTAAGCTGTGGCTTTTGATATTCGTGATTGGTTTCATAATCCCGATCAAAAGGAAATCACCAGGATTATGAAATTGTTTTAATCCTCCTGGCTCTGGCCGCACCGGCCCCTGCCAGCACGAGCAGCAAGAAATCACTTTTATCTTCTTAAAATGTCCCTGGCCACCCCGGTGGCACTGGGGCCGCCATCACAGCCAAACCTGAGCCCAAGGGATCCTTCCTCACCAGGGGTGACAACAGGGGTGACTCCATGGGGGACAGATCGAGCATCCTCCCCTGGCTGCTTCCAGGCAGGAAGGGCCGGCTTCGTGTGGAAGAGCCCAGGGCGGAGGAATCATCCTGGCCCTGTCCCCCAGCACTGGGATCCAACCTCCCCTGTGATCCCATCCTTACCTGCACACCATTCCTGCAACAGATCCTGGCTCCTTTGCCTGGGCTCTGGAGGTGACACACGCCTGGGAGATGTCCCCATCGGGCTGGGGTGAGGTGCCAAAGCAAGGGCAGCAGGAGGGCTCCTGCCACCAGCCAGGGAATGCCAGCAGGGAGCTGTGGCTGGGATTAAACCTCCGGGAAGCGGCTGCTGTGAGCAGCAACAGGCTTAGAGTGATTTCAAGGCACTGGGCTCTCATCTGGAGGGAGATTGATTGCAAGAGGCAATGAAGAGATTTAAAGAGCAAAATAAAAGCAGAGACCCCAGACAACCCTGGGGCTGGGCTGCTCAGCCTCTGGTCACCCACTGTGCTGGCAGGACACCAGCCTGGACTGGAGAGAGGCAACCAGAGGCTCTCAGAAGGACCACAAACCTTTGTCCAGCACAGAACAGTCTGGGCAGGAGGTTTCCTCCAGCAGCAGCCCCTGGCAAGTTGGATGTGAGCCCTGGGCTGCTTCCTGTGAGCCCCTCCTGCCCACCTCCAACCCCTCCTCAGATATTTCCCTCCTCCAAGCACCTCCACCTCCTCCCAGGACAGGGATGTCCTCCACCTCCAGCCACCAGCGACATCCCACAGCTCCCAAGAGAGCAGGAGCCAACGCTCCATGAGTGGATGCAGCACAGGGGTGGGATTTGGGAAGACACACACACAGAGCAGGGACAAAAGAGCCATCAGATCATTGGAAAACAAAGAGCTTGTAATAATGAAAAAAGGACAGATTTCGTAACCAATCACTTTTTCCTTTGAAAAAAACACAATCACAGTAACTTTGCTTTATACAACCACCTAGAAACTATGAAACAGTATCACATTGTGCAGTAATTTTTTTTTTTAAACCTACTTATCAAGAAGGGAATTCCACACTTCAAAAATTATATCCATTTGGGGAGGAAGGAGGAGACAGCTAATAGCGCAGTCACAGATACATCATGAGTCCAAGCAAGCGGCGATTCTTTGTCCTCACCTTTTCCACTGAGCCAAAACAGAAGAGTGGAGAAGGGGATAGCAAAAGAGAAAGGAGGGGGGAAGAAAGAAAGCACCCACAGAGGACTAATCACACTCCATAATTACTTTTGACATCTACAGGGCTTCATAGAAAGATCATTTAGACCAACACAGTGGGGAGGGGGAGAGGAAGGCGGCGGCGGGACCCGGGGAGAGCTTTGGCATTTCCACCCCGGGCCCCTCCCAAGCGCCGATCCTTCGCCACGGGGACCTGCGGGGTGGAGAGGTCATGGCAAGTTCTACCAGGATGCCCCAATTTCTCCTCTGGAGTGAAGAGTTTGCGATTTGGTTTAGAGAGCTCGAGGGGCTGCCAGGCTGCAGGGCAGGGCTGGTGCCTCCTGCTTGCACCGGAGCAGGGCTGGGGTGTCACCATCGGGGACATCCCGTGCTGTGCCCCTTTCCCGGGGTGCTGCAGCACGGACAGAACCCCTCAGGGATGGTGACACACCAGTTCAGCCCCACGGTGGCAGCAGGGGATGCTCGTCCCCCAAGGTGCAGAGTTTGGGATTGGGGTCATGTAAAAGAGGCAAGGTTTGATGAGGTGACAGCCACTGAGCCCAGCCGTGACTGCTGCAGAGGTACCATAGGGATTTCCCACTCTTCCTCCAGGAGCCCCAGCCCCTCTTTCCCAAGGAGACAAAACAATCTGATTGCCTTCTGGAATAAAAATGTAAATTAAAATAATAATAATAATACTGTTTAAGGCAGATCACCTTCCCCCTGCGAGTGCAAAGCAGAAGGGCGGAGGAGAGGAGGGAGGACATGGAGCCGGGATGCAGCATGTGAGCAAAGTGGCTTTTGTGTCCCCAACTTGCCCCAGGACACTTCCCAGCACGTGGCCTGATGCTGGGGACACAGCAGAGCACAGCACCATCCCTGCAGGACAAGGCCAAATCCACTGGGCCCTTCAAAACACAGCAAAGGCTTCACACTGCTCGTTGGAAGTAAAATCCCCAGGGATTGTTATCTCCTGAACCAAGATTGTGCTTCCCCTCCCTGTCTGCCACAGCTGAGCGCCAGCACAGAGGCAGAATAAGCAGCTCAAGGGTTTTCAGGGAAGCAGGATCCAGCGCTGCTGAGATTTCCACCAGAGATCTCTCCCATTCCAAGATGTTCATGCTGAAGGCTGCTGCCAGCTGACCCCTTTCATTGGCATCAGACAAACAGCAAAGACACTGAGAGGATGAGGAGGGCCAGGAGCAGGGAAAGGCATAGGATGAACATCAGCTGACTTTGGGAATGCACCTGGATGGGAGAGGTAGGAACTTACTGGATACACACAGGCTGCAGCCAGGAGTGCTGCAAATGCATTTCTTTTAAAATGTGCTGGGACAGCATCGGTTCTCATTGGAGAAGATCCCAGTCCTGCTTGCCAAGTCCAAAGATCCCAATCCTGCCCTGCTGTCCTGTCAGGAACACACCCATGGCACAAGGCATTGTCCTGCCCAAGCACAGGGACCTGGTGTTTCTGGTGACACTGTCCCAAAGCCACACGGGGAACCCCAGCCACCAAATAAATCTCTGGATGCTGCAACACCTCACCCACTGCAACCCTAAAATCCCCAGGGGCACGGCAGGATGGAAAGCAGGACGGAATCAGCATGGAGAAGCAAGTTCAAAGGGAATCTCCAAAAGTCACAAATGCCCCAGTGTGGCACCTCCTCTCCTCAGCCTGCACCATCCTAATGGGTTCCACCAGACCAAGGCAGCTCCACACCATCCTCAGAGCAGGACAACTCAGCCTCCACTGAACCACAAGGCACAGCCCAACACCTGAAAGCCAGAGCTTGAAGACCTTCCACTTCCCATCCAGCTGCATCCCAACAACTTAAATCAGTGGATAAACCCCTCACCCTCAGCTCCTTTTAATGCTGCCCTGTCCCTCTGGGCTGCCACCCTGCTGCTCTCCCTCTGGGAGTGTTTTCCAGCACCCATGAGCAAAGCCCAGCTCAGGAAATGAAGCCACCCTGGGCCTGTCCCCACTGCCCTGGCTCCTGCTGCTCCCAAGGAGTGACAGGGCTATTTTCTCTCACCATCTGTTCTGTTTCATGAGGTCTCCCTTTATTGGCCAGATGTTCTCGTAGACGTGGAGCCATCCCGGCTTTAGCGCTCGCTCTCAGGAGGAATCTGCATGCCTGATTTCTCAGAAATCTCTGGGAGGGAGGGAACAGGCAGGGCTGGGAGCTAGGAGCCTTTAAAAGCCACACTTCTGGGAATTCAGGCTGCTTTCCCCCGAGACAGCATCTCCACTGCCAAAAGGGACAATGTTTTATTTTAGGAGATAATGTTTGCTCATCATAGCATGCCACCTCCCTTTTTTCTTTCCTTCCTTCTCCTGCCAGCAAAGACAGAAAAAGGGAAGGGAAAGATCAGAGCAAGGAGCAGAGCAGATGGACACACCAAATTCTTGCTTCCCATAAGGATTTGGGTAAACTACAGAACAAGAATTTAATCACTTCCAACCTGACCCTCCCTGCCAGGTTGGGAAGCAGAGGGTGCAGCAATGGGATGGACAGATGGACACAGGTCACCCAGCCAGGCCCTGCCCTTCCCAGCCCAGCTGAGGAAGGCAGAGTGCTCCCAGGGGACTGGCATCACTTCCAAATCACAGAACCATGGAATGCTTTGGGTTGGAAGTGACCTTAAGGACCACAGAGTTCCAACCCCCTGCCAAGGGCAGGGACACTCTCCACTCGACCAAATTGCTCACGATGTCTCTCTGTATTTTTAATTTCTCTTTGAAAGGAAGATAATTACTAGTAAAGCTCACATTCTTTGTATAAAAAACCCACTTGCTTAAGCAACACCCAGTGGTGTTACTTGACTTGAATAAACCCAAATAATTTTGGATTGCCTCCCCTCCCAGTGCAGCTGCCCTCCCCTAAGCTCCCCAGGCAGGGATGGCTCCATTCCCCACTGCTGGAAATACCTACACATGGTTTGGACATGGCACCAATGCAAATCAGGAACAGGAAATATTTTAAGGGGCTTTTTATCCCAGACTCCACTTCCATGTGAACGGGAATGCTCTGTTTTATGCATGAACTGACCCCTAAGGGAGGTAAATACAGGAATCCAGGGAACATGGACAGCACAGTCCTGGCTCATCTGGCTCTGCTCCCACCAGAGCAGCCCCACACGAAGGGAGATGAGAGGAGCAGCACCACAAGGGGGTTTTAATCTATTTGCAATTCAATGGAGAGAACCAAGTTTCCTTCTTCAGTTCCTCTGGGCAAGAGGCACAGCAGGCAAACTGAGGAAATGCAACAGAGCAGCCCTGGGAGACACTGTGCTGATTAAGGGAAACAACCACCAAACAGCAACTGAGGAGAGAATCCTGCAATTCCATTGCCCACACTGCTCCCAGCCAGGTGAGGATCCTCCTTCAGGAGCTTCACCCTTCCCTTGCAGAGCCACAGAGAACAAGGTGGGCCAGGGGAAGGATGACAGGACTCTGAGGCTCCCATGGCTCAGGAGGAGAGACCAAGGAGACCAAGAGAATTCACATCTCTATTCCAACATCATTTGCTCAGCTGTCCATTACCAGTGTCCCACTTCCCAAACTGGGAGAATGAGATGAGTCAAGGGCCAGAGCACCTGGAAAGCACCCAAACAGAGGCTTTTTGCTAAACCAGAAGCCACAGAAGAGCTGTTTTCCATCTCACCTTCCCCATCAGGTGAGCACACCACAGTTCTTTCCATGTTCCCTGAAACACAGCACCACTCCTAAACCCCAGCCTGATGATGAGAACTGTCACCATCCTCACCTCATCCCACTTTGCTGGGCTGCAGGAGAACTCCTGAAAAGCTCCCTGCTTAGACATAGACGCCCTCATGACACACCTAAAGGCTTTGAAAATTACTTTTGGATCTACAGAATGAAGTTCCAAAGCCTTTGTTCACCCAGTGTTTTGTGCTGTTGGTGGGAACCAACTCTCCTTTCCTCAGGATCATCTGCACTACTTTCACACATGGAGAAGTTGGTTTTGAACCAGCACAAGAGACATGCCCAGAAGCAGTAGCAGCAGCTAAAAAAAAATAAAAATCAGAAAGAGAAACTTTGGTTTAAAATAAAATGGAAAGGAAATAAAAGAGAGAGAAGGTACACACAGGTGCAAGTTGTCTCATGAGAGGAGTATTTGCAGGGGCATCACCCCACAACCCTGGAGATGGAGATCTACATTCCCCACTTTGTTTTACTGTTACAACCTTCATTGCACAGGACTCAAAATCACTCTCATATGGTTGTTAAGTTTCATAAATAATGTGAAAACTATATGCAACACATACATCATATTTCCAAAAAAATCATAAGAAAAGTTACATCAAATTAAAAAGTAGCTTCATGAATGAAGATACTGCTCTAAGTGCACTTTCCCTGCAAGTGCAGCCAGTGCCTCAGCGCTGGATATGAAGGAAAAAAAACAAACAACTGAAGAAAAAAAAAAAAATACCCAACCAAAAAAAAAAATTGGATTAAAAAAGTCCGGTTTCAACCAGTCAAAACCGGGCCAAGCAGAATCTGAGTGTGCTCTCAGCACTGTCCCATGAGGGAGTCCCTATGATGCTTCGTTATCCAGATAAGGTTTGTATGTCCTTGTTGAGACTGTAAACAATCCTTCTTTCCTGAACTGTCCTCTTTATTGGCAAAACAAAGTAAAATATTTTTTTTTATTTGTTTGTTTGTTTAAAATAGAACATTAAAATTAACCCAGAAGAAAAGAAATGAAACACAGTGAGCTTGTTGGAGTCCATAGGATCTGGTCTGGAAGAGCTCAGAAAACGTGTTCAGTGTTTTCTCCTGTTTTCAGCTGGATTTGTACCAGAGCTCGGGTTACTTGGGGAAGAGGGGAACAGAACAAGAAAACAAAGGATGTGGAATAAGAGAACGTGGCCATCTCATGTGTTCACTTCGTTTGCTAGGTCCTCTATCAATACCTTTGTGTCAGAAGCCTTGGACCTGGAACAAAACAAAACACAAAACACTCACTGGGGAGAAGGAATTCCTGGAATGACACACAGACAGCAAACACACTTGGGGGAATGGAAAAAGGGAAGAAAAAAAAAAAAAAGTCTTTCTTATGCAGAGGAGGAATAAACAATCTACTGGAACTGTTTCACACCCTCCCACTCTCCCTGGGAATAGCAGAGCCTTGTAAAGATGCCCCAGATGTCCCTCAGCATCCTCCTCCTGTGGCATTGCCCACTCTGCCCATGGCCAGTGTCACCTGCCAGGCTGTGGCAGGGCTGGGGACACAGCACTGCTGGGTGTGGGGCACCCTCCCAGCCCTCCCCACAGAACTCCACCAAACCCTTGCAGGATGCAGAGGGGTGTTCCTGCTCCATCTCCCTTTGCTGGGCTGCAGGAAGGCATGGGAAGTTCTCTAGGGATATCCCTGGCACATCTCCACTCAGTGCATGTCTGAGGGGTAAATGGGCATGGCTGGAGGGAATTCCACCAGCCTTTGGCCCACATTCCCTTTGCATAACTTTTGTCATTCCCTAGCAGCCACCCCAAAGGCTGTTGGTGTTGGTCCCATCCGTGCAGGGATAAGAGCCAAGCACAGCCCTGAGGCCACAGCACACCCTCCTCCTCCTCCTCCTCCTCCTCCCACCCCTCCCAGGCAGTGCTGCAGGGATTGCACAACGCTCCTGACCCGCTGTGCCTCAGCATCCCTGAGGAGCCCGGGCTTGTTCCCTGGCCAAAGGGCAGGGCTCCACAGCTGTGCTCCCAGGGCAGGAGGGACACAGGACACTGCAGCAACACAGGCACTGCAGGGAAAACACACAGTGGACAGCCACAGGGGATGGGGTGCAAGAATGATGGGTGGGAAGGAAAAAAAATGTATGGGTTTGGATTTGAGAGAGGAAGGAGTCTGAGATCTTATGCATGAACCTTAACCAATGAATAACTGGAATCATACAGAATCACAGAATGGTTTGGGGTGGAAGGGACCTTAAAGATCACCTGGTTCCAACCCTCTGCCAGAGGCAGGGATGCCACTCACTAGACCACATTGCTCAGGGCCCAATCCAGCCTGGCCTTGAACATTTCCAGGGATGGGGCAGCCACTGCTTCTCTGGGCAACCTGTGGAGGGCCTTACCACCCTCACAGAGAAGAATTTTTTCTTAGTATCTAATCTAACCCTGCCCTCTGTCAGTTTAAAACCACTGCCCCTTCAGTCACTACGAGGTGTAAAGAGTCTCTCTCCCTCTTTTTCATAAGTCTGGTTGAGGAGAGTTTGCATTTATAATCTGTGGCAGACTATTTCTGCAGGAAAGGAGCCTTGTAAGGAGGGAACTGCCTTTTCTGACAGTTCACCAGAACCCCAAAATGCATCAATGATAAATCAACCCCCTGGAAGAGAGAGAGAGAGGAATGCTCCTTTACTAACAGGACCCGCCCTCCCTTTGACGATTGGGCTGAAATCCTTGCAGGATCCCTACTCCAGGGGGGATAAATGCCCAGCAGCCACCACCAACAGCTGCAGGGCAGGATGCTGAGGCAGGCAGAGGACACACGTACTGTGAGGCGAGGCGGGGCCTGCGCAGGGACACGCTGAGGCTGCGCTTCCACTGCTTGTTCTTGCGGCGGTTGCGGACTCCGTCCTCCTGGTCCATCATCTGATCCAGGAGCGTCAGGTCGTCGGCGTTGAGCGGCGCCACCGAGATGTCCCTGACGGCGCGGAACTCGCCGCAGTTGTTCAGGTGCTCGTTCTCCAGGCGGAAGAAGTTCCACACAAACCTCCTGCGTGGATGGATGGAGAGGAAAAGGGGGAGTCATCAACTGAGCTGCCCCTTTACAGGCATTTGCTACGTTTTGCAAAGCGCTGGGATGTGGAGTGCTCCCGTTTTGAGGAGGCTGAAATCTGATCTTACTCTCCTTGTATTATCTCCTCCCTTGACCCAAACCCTAAGACTCCTCCCCTGCAATATCCTATAAAATCCACAATCCTGCCCCTGCTCCCTCACTTCATTATCATCCCCTCCCCAGCACGGACTGGGGGGAATAAATGGATTCTCTTAACAAAAGAAACTTGTCTTGGCTGATTCCCTGCCATAACCTCCCTGGACATTATGATCACTGTTGCTACACTGGGATGTGGCACCTGGAGACACATCCAGGTGTTGGAAGCCTGGAAGCTGAGAATTTTTAGGCTTTCTGTGCTGGCAGGCACTGATCCCCAAGCAAACACTGCATTTGACCTGAGGCTGTGGAAGAGGCTTCCAAAACTGAGTGACAGCACTGGGATTGTGGGTGTGTGGTTTGAATAGAAGTGTGTGATATCACAGGGTGCAAAACCTAGAATTTAAGTTTTTAGTATATAGTAATACATATAAAGCAAGATGGAGCATTTAGGGCATAGGTTAAATTCTTCTTTCTCCTTCTTCTTCATGGGTTTGGGTGGTGTACTGTAATTAGTTAGAAAAATCTGCATTGCAGACCATGGGTGGTTGGTTATTGGGTTAAAAATAAAAATAATCTAGGTGTCATTTCATAATTGGACAATGTGTGGTTAAAAGACCTTGGAAAGAGTTACAGACGGAGCCATTTCCTACCTTGTTAGCCAGAACTCACAACCTGTGAGACTGTACTATAGATAAGAATTAATAAACATTTGAGTCTGAACACAAACTGCATCTCCCAAGCATTTAATCCCAGCTCTAACAGAAAAAAGAAGATGAAAACCCCACATCCAGGGACTAAGAGCAGCACCTGCTGCAACATCTTTCCCCTGTCAGGTTTATTCCCTATCCTAGTGCTGACAGCTCTAATATGGACAGCATGGAGGCACCAAGCATTACAAGCCAAAGGCCACCTCCAGCAGCATCTACAGGAGTGAGGGTCAGCTTCAAGTTCTTCCCAGGAAGCTGTGGGGGTGAGTTTCCAGCTACAGTAAAGGTGTTGAAAGGTCCCAGAACCTGGCAGGGTCCAAATCGATGACACAGGATGCAAATTAGCATTTGGGAAAGAAGCAGAGGTTTGGAAATCAGAAATTTGAGGATCAAGTGAAGCTTCAGCTGGAAATTTCAATGAGAAATTTGGTAAAACCTCAAGATTATGTCACAGTTCAGAAGGAACTGCAAGGTCAGCGTGAAGGACACACTGTGGCAGAGCCCCCTACCCCTTTCTTCACCCTGTTAGGATTAAATATTCCTGTTAATCCTTGAAATAAAAACCAATATGTTCCACATCCAAGCATCCAAGTGCTTCCACCCCATCCTGATACTACAGAACAAAAAAAGTGAACAGAAATCCAAGAGAAATGAGCTGCTCAGCCCAGCAGCCTTACCTGAACACCTCAAGTGGGGCAAATACAGTAGAAATGATGTCTGCAGCGTAGGGAAAGATCTGCATGGAGGTGAGGGAGATCTGGATGGTCCACGCAAAACGCAGGATGACGTCTTCTACAATGGCACAATAGTAGTATGCCTGAGGAGCAACAAGAACAAAACAGCTCAGCAAACACCTCCTTGCACCCACAAGACCTCATCAGGCCTTTGGGAAGCTACAGAATCTGCTGCTCAAACTCAAGTGAAAGGAACAGAAATTATCTCTTGGAAACAAATTAGCTGTACTGCTGGGAAATGCCAGCCTGTAGCATTGAATGGCCAACTGCAACATGCTCTAAAATTCAGCAAGTTTGGTTAAAATGTTACAAGGCTGTCCCGAAGGTAAGAGCAGGCTGCATACGCACTTTCTGTGGGTAGACAATTCCTTCTCGGAGAAAGGTATTTTCACCAGCATTTTTGTCAAAGAGACCCCAGTCCATCTTCAGGTCCCAAATGAGGGTATAGCAAGAGCTGATGAAACAGAAGATAATCCACAGGTAGAAGAACACTTGGGTGTCACTGTGGTTTTTAGCTGGAAAAGAGAATAATCCCATACTTGTGTAAAACCTGTGTAAAACCTTTCTTAAAACAGCTACAAACTGCCTCATTTGAGCAGTGGAAATCACCTCTTCTATCCAAGTTCTGGGAAAACACATCAAATACTAATCTGAGCCAAACCAAAAACCTTAGCATGACCTGCTTTAGATTGTTACTCAAATTCCACTTTCATTTCGTTCAACTTGCAGCACTTGGGATTGAAATTTGCATTCATATTTGGAAAGGCTCCCAGGGAAGTGGTCGCAGTCCCAAGCCTGCCCGAGTTCAAGAAGCATTTGGGGAACACCCTGAGGCTCGTGGTGGGATTCATGGGGATGCTCCTGTGCAGGACCAGCAGCTGGACTTCAGGATCCTTGTGGGTTCCAACTCGGCATATTCCATGGTTTTTATTTTCTTGGGCTTGGGGCAGAGCTGCCGTTCTGGCTCTGAACAGCAGGTGGAAGCTGCGGGCCACGTTTCGCAAAGGACACGGGCTTGTACAAAGGATAACAGCACCGAGGCAGAGCTCAGTTGGGAGGGTTTGGTAAGAAAATATTTGAGTTTGTGTTAACATCAGCAAGCGTGAATTAGTGCACTAAAAGCCTGAAGAACTTGGGCAGTACAGGAATTACCATCAGCCATTTCAGAGCTTGTGGCAGCAAGGGAAAAGGCAGCAGGACATTAAAGTGTACAAATCCTAAAGCAAGCTCTGTATGGAGTTTAAAATACCCATATAGAGCTTCTCTTTGGAAACAGGCAACCGTGGGCTCACCACCTGCTCAGCTAGGGGTAGGTTTTTCCAACCAAGTTGTTTCCCACTGCCCCCTGGAAAGGTTACATTGCTCTCAATTCATCTACAATTCCCTACATCAGCTGGCTGGGGAAAACCAAACAGAGCTGGTAATTCTGTTTGCTTTTGAAAAGCTGGCTCAAAAAGTTCATGCAAATAAAACGCATTATGATGCTTCAGAAGGCTGAGACATTTTGCACCTGGCTGCTAGCAGGAATCTCTCCTTTCTGTGCAGCCTCAGCAACTGCTCACTCATCGATTCTCTCTAACAAAGCAAATAACATTTCCAGTACAAAAAAAGAGATGTTTTCAGCCCAAGCCCAACACCACACTACATGACAGCATCTTTTCCTATATATGTGGTTTTAAAAAAAGCAGAATCCCTGCAGCTGATTAGCCAGGGAGCAATAGGGCAATTTGCCCTCTCCTTCCCTCTGCATTTCTAGCAATTATGATCTACACATAACACAGCAACCCGATAAAATTAATGGAGGTGAAAATGAGAGCACATTCCTCCCATTTACGCCTTTCAGGCTTCCCGGACATGATGTGCAGGATATAGGTCAAACCCACACGCTCCTTCCCCTCTCAAAACACCCCCCTAAGGCAAACCTCTGAACGCCACTTATGCAGCAAAGCCTGTTTAGCACCGGCGGTGCAGGAAAAGGGGCACGGGATCGCTGCAGCTCCCAGGTCTGAGCAGCTTTCCCTGCTTTGGGGCAAGGCTTGGAAGCTTTGGAGCACATCCCACATCCTATGCTTGGCCAAGACACGGGTGCAGCATCGCAGTCTGGTCCCTGCAGAGCCCTGACGTCAGCCGGGGCCAGGGTGCCCAGGTACCTCAAACGCTGCTGCTGCTGCTGCCTGGAAACAGCCTCTCCCAGGCTATTTTTAACGTGCAGCTGCCCACAGAAAAGGGACACAGGTGAGCATTTTGGAGCTTAGCAATGAGGGCTGTGCTGCCAGGTTTCGTTCTCCCCCTCCCATCCCCTCTCAGCTCCTCCAAAATCTCCACGACATTATTTCAGGACGAAGAGGCAGATGCTGACATTCGGTGACTCATGAGACACTAAGCCTGTTCTTTCCAGCATTATTTTTAGCTCATTTGATCTCCATGTTTAGTTCCCATTACCAGACCCTAAAGAATAATTCAGAGGCAGTTCATGGGTTGTATGTGCTTTCAAAGCAGCAAAAATGCTCCAAAACACCCTGTGAGGCTGCAGTGCTTCCTCTCACCTTAGGCTTAAAAGTTACATCATGCTGCTTTGGGTTGGGTTCTTTTTTTTTTAACCCTTAAGAACAGGATTCAAATAAACTTAGTCTTATTCCACACCTTCATGGAGCAGCCATGGAAAAGCAGTGCAGCCAGCACCATCCATCACATCTCTGGCCTGAGCCATGCCCTGCAGGAGCAGGCAGAAGAGCAGGGAAGCATTGCTGGGCAGCTCTTTTGGAGTTCTGTGGTCATGGAGGGGCTGGTCTGCCCCCTGATTATCATCTCCAAGCTCACAAGGGGCAAATAAAACTCTATCCTAAGTTGGCAGTTACAGAGGAAAGGGGGATTCCAAAGGTTCTTGCTGCTTAAACCTAAATCCCAGAATGGCTGGGGTTGGAAGGGACAGTGGGTTCACCTGGTCCAACCTCTCTGCTCAAGCCAAAACACGTGGCACAGGTTCTTGAGAGCAATTACAGAAAGGAGAACTGGGAAGGAAAAGGCCCAAGTGAGAAATCTAATCTCATCAGTCTCTAAAGGATGTGCTTCTCTCAGTTAAGTTATCCTGGGCTCAGTTCCCCTCTCCCTGCCTCTGTCTTTGCAGCAGCCTTTTCAGTCCCACCTGGGGTCACACTGCTGGCCCCTTGCCCCTGCTCCCTTTCTCACCAACCAGCTCTGCAATGCATTCAGCTCCTGAAAAAAATCATTAAAAACCCAAATCACTCCGTGGTAAAATGCCCTAATCAGAACTAGCCTATTGTCTTCAGTCTTGGCCTCCGAGTCCTTCCTTTAATCACTTATCCTCCTTTTCCTCCTGCCTGCAGTTCTGTTTGATACCTTCCTTCCTTCTGTCCTCATTGGTATTCAGCTGGTGTGCAGAAATATGTTACTGCTCCAGGCAAGCAATTATAGCTGGGTCTCTGCTGGCTGGTCCTCACAGCCCTCTTCACTGCTGCTCAGGGGGAGAGAAAAATCAAGGCATTCATATTCTGCCCAGAGGCTCCATCAACTCCTGGCCTGCCGGTTTTCCAGGAGCAATACAGAGCTCTGCATATTTATGATGATGTCAGGGTCTATTTAAGCAGGAACTGTTTCATCCTGTGTGTTTTTTCTTTGTTTAATGAGGTGCTAGAAAACACCAAAAAACCATGAGAGAGGGCGAGAGTCTCTGGATGAGAAAAGCACTCTGGACACCTGGCAGATCTCAGCCTCTCCAGGAAGGAGAAAAAGAGGAAGTTTTCAATACCCCCAAGAAGGACCTTCCTACTCCATGCTCCAAAGGGCACCACCACAGAGCAACCTCCTGAGCTGCTGTTATTCAAAGCAGCACGTGCAGGACCAAACAGCACCAGCACAAAACCTCTGAAGCTGCAGGTGCAGCTCTAACCCTGAGGATGGGCTGATTTCAGTGCTCACATTGCCATGTCTGCAGCATGGAGGTGGTGCAGTTATATCAGAGGCTACCTGAGTCCACGATGCCTGGCTGCCTCCACCTGCCACAAAGCCTGTGGGAAGCAGCCACGGGAGATGTTTGCAGCCTTCACCACAGAATTTCCATCAGCATCCTCAGTTTACCCTATAACATTGCAATTCCAGCAGATCCTCTGCACAAATACACCTCAAATTGCTCCAGAAGGTCAACTAGATAAATAATGGATGGCTTCCACCTTTGAACTGAAGCTGTGAATAGCCACAGTCCCAGAAAACAGCCAAAGGCACTCGCAGCAGCAGAATTTACTGCCTGCAAAAACTGCTGACAGGCAATATCCTGGATCCCCAAACCAGCCCCAGGGGCCACAGCATCTGACTGATTCTGAGGGAACACTGCTCTGCAGAAATTAGAGCCCCTTCGAAGCCCAGGCAAGAGAAAAGGTTGTTTTCCATCAAAGAGAGACAGCGAACGCTGTGAATATTGACTTTACCTCCAAAGAATACTATCTGTTTACCCTGCTGAATTATTCTGGGGAATGTAAACACCATATAGTATTCAACACAGCAAAAATCAATGCCATGTATTATTGAAGGGCTGGATAAGAGCACAATGGCCCTCGATAAGCATTCCTGGCGTGTCACCCGCCGTGGGCTGTGCTGATGGGGAGCGCTCTGATAAAAGCAGGAGGAAGCAGGAGGTTATCAGGGAACACAGCCAGGTAAGCTACACAGAACACTGCCTATGCCAACCAACTCTCAGTCCAGGCTCACCAAATCCAGCCTCAATCACGGATTTAAGCAGAAGCAAAGCACAAATGCATTTAGTGTGCAAGGCGAGCGCAGCTCTGAGCAGGCCTGGGGATGGTGTGTGCCCATTAATTCCATCCCAGCACACCACAGAGCAGGGTGACAGCCAGAAATGACTTACCTTCCTAAGAACTGCCATCAGAGTGACATCCCCGTGCATTTGTCTAACACCTCAGTGCTCCAAGCACAGCATTACCTCTCCCCTCAGTAATTAGATATCTTAATGAGCGGGTAGCGCTGCCTTTCTGCCCAGCCAGCACGTCCTGCTGTTTAGCACTGATCAATGGCAGAGCCAGGACATGACAGGGGATTTAATGCAGTTAAAAGGCAAAAATAACCCACAGGAGCACACGCAGGACTTGCCATCGTGTGCTGCCAAACACCAACTCTTCCCTGAGAACCTTCCCTTGGCTTGTGCAAACCTCTGCAATCGCCTCCGGGCATAATTTAAGCAAAGCAGCGGCAAAGAACTGTCAAGAGGCAACATCTCATATCTTCTTCTAGCCAAGAGTCTACATTTGTAGAGCAGGGAAATCCCAAAATCGTGTTTGGATTAAAAACCCTCTGCAGGTTTGTGTTGGTTTGTGTCTAATTTCAAGACACGGCAGCAAGCTCCTGGCTTGTACCTCACAACCTGACAAGTGTGATTTAATTGCAAACAGGAGGAAGAACAAATCAGTCCTGGCTGAGCCTTGAGCTGGTTCTTTTCTAGTGCCTTTTGTAGCTTTTAGGAGGTGTTCTTAGGGGAAGTTTAATTGCTGCCTTGAGAAGGATGGGGTTTCCAATCAAAGCATTTGCCAGAAGTCTCACTAATAAGAATATCTGGATTCACAATCAGAAATTAATAGCATGGTAATCAGGGCCTTTGATGGACAGTTTGGGGATGGGGACACAATGTCATCTGCTACCCCTACAGTGCTTTGACATCCAACAGCAGATTCTTTCAAAATCTACTTATTTTAAAAGCAAAGAGAAGAACTGTTAGATAATTACATCTCCTGCATTTCTGCATCACCACAGAGTCCAGACCTGTGTGCACCTGACAGGAAGATTGCTTGTAATGCAGCCACTTGCTTTTCTTAAAATGTTCCATTAAAAAAAAAGGTCAGGCTTCCCCCCTTAAGTGCCTGTGAAATTAAGAATCAGTAGGTCACCCTTTTCACTTACACCTCATTCATTAGCATTCCCATTTCCCCAGCCACCTTTAACACAAAGGCAAAACAAGTGACACAACGGGTGCTCTTGGTCCACTTCCCAAATCCCAGCTATTAATCCCCATCTCCTCTCAGCTGGGAAAGAAAACCAGAGCCGTGCTGAGGTCACCACCCACGTCCCACTCGACATCTGCAGACCTACAAAGCACGGCAAGACTTCCCAGCGGGATTTTCTGCCTCATTTGTGTGCAGGCAGTTGCAGAAATCCCTCTGAATTCCCATTCCCGGGCTCCCCACCGAGCAGGGCTTGCTGTTTGTGCTCACTTACCTGCACCTCCACCCTGGCCAGGCTGCTCCTACCCCAGCATTCCCGGGATATTCCTGCCTCCTCCCGGCTCCACCCCGAAGCACCATCACTGGGATGGATGGCAGCAAGCAGCTGAGCCAGCCAGGGGGGACCAGGGTGCCACAGAGCCCCACGTCAAAGCCGTGAGGAGGTCAGGGGCCAGCATAAGAAATGTTTGCTCACGGCGATGCCTCCCCGATTCCTCACTAATGACACTGCTGCCGCTCTGATGGAAGGGATCAGAAAGACTGCCTAATGAACACAACTCATTACTGGAGGCCTCCTGGGCACGGGATGACAGGGATTCAGACAAAAATGCATCCTAGCTCACAGCAATGTGACAGACGGTGCATGTTTTGGCTCCGAATAATCATCCTGGTGGAGCTGCCAGTGTGCTGTGCTAAGGGAAGGCGTGTGAAAACGGCAAGTATTAAGAAAGAAGCCAGTTAATCCCATTACAAAGTTTGTTTTACTTCAAGAGGTCAATCCAAGCACTCTGTAAGGCTCTTGTGACACCGAAATCAAATGCTGACAGCTCTTTCAGCGCTGAGGAAGAGGGGGAGAGATAGGAGGTCTTGTACCAACAGGAGTGAGGGAACAGCATCTCAGAAATGCTACTTGCTTCATTCTTTTGTGATTTTTTAAAGGTTTTGTGCTTACAAAAACTCTACATGTTCACTTATTTTGCCCTGTCCCACCCCTTAAAAATGAAATTATCTCAGCTAGGTGGCTGTACACTGTTGCACTGATGTCATTTTAGTCCCAGTTCTCCCATCACCTCCTTGTCTCCTGCTGTAAGCATGTAGGATCAGAGTGCTTTATTGTCCCACCTACCAGCAGCCTCACTCCACGGGAGCTGCAACCTGCAGCTTCCAACACAGCAATGACAAGGGCTAAGTGACACAACGCAGCACCCACAGAGCTCAGGTGCAGCCAGGTACCTCCTGCAGCCCCCAGCAGCACAGCTGGATGTCCCCCCAGCCTGTGCCTCAACCTGCTGTGCATCTCCATCCCTCCTCTGGAAGTCAGAGCCCTCCTCAGGGCCCTGCCTGAGGACAGAGCGTGGGAGAAGCAGTGATCTGTTCCATCCTGATGCCGTGTCACCGCTGGGAATGGCCAGGAGTGGTTCATGAGGAGTGGGCAGCAGGTAGGAGACCTGGGAATCTTCCAGTGCATTTTCCAAAAGCAGCACATTTCCCATTCGTCTTGCTCTGGTCAGACCTGGTTGAACCTCTCTGTTAATAAGGGATGGTCCAATACCTTCATGCAAAAGCCATTAATCTCAGGATGGCTCCCACCTTGACACTCCACATCTCCATTCCTTGGCCCTTTTCTCTTAGGGCTTCCTTTAAAAATCATAAATCAGACATTACTGCAGAGAAGCCTGTTTCTGAAGTCACAGGGAGAGCACAGACAGAAGCACTGCTCTTCAGAGACAGCCCTATTTAAGTTAACTTCCGTATTTTTAATTACTGCCAATTTCCTGGGCTGTTTAATGAGAAAGTGCATGGCAGTTCCATTATCTTAGACTGACCTAGGGCTCTCCAGGGCACCCCAAGCCAATGGGAACTGGTGTTCAGCAGGCTCATCTGGAGTACCTGGAAAAAACAAGGGAGCAGGATGGAAGAGGAGATGTTTACTCAAGTTTCCAGGCCACATGGATTAACTTTGGAATAATTCAGAGGTTAATAAATAGCAGGATACTACTCAGACCACAAGGACTTCATTGAATAAGGTGGGTGAATTAAACTGACCATGTCCATAAACCATCTTGCCTTTCACTTAAAGGATAAAATCCCACACAGCCAATAGGAAGGTAAACAAAAACCCACAAATCCCACAAAACAAGAAAATTATGAAAGAGAGGCACTCAAGCTCAGTTCTTCAAGTGCAGAAGCCAAATCTATATTTTGGTATTTCCAATGACACCATGAGAGCAAGCTGCATCAAGGTGAGAGAAAACTGTCAGCAGCAAAACCACAATGTCTCGTTTTAAAAGGAATAAAGTTGGAGGAGAAATAGTGACTAAAGCTTCATAAGTGACCAGCAGTCCTTGAGTAGTACAACACAACTGTTTCTTAGAAGAGCTGAACATCTAAATATAACAACCCTATCCTACATATCCTGAGCCAGGTCTGAGAGAGTAGTGAAACCAAAGCTGGCTATCCCAGATATGTCAGTGTGCCTTCTTTAAAGAAAGCACAATCTATACAAGAAGGGATGCCCATGGATTTCCCTCTCTGGGATTCCCTTTGTGTACGCAGGACATGGACCTGCTGGAGTGAGTCCAGGCAGGCCATGAAGATGCTCAGAGGGATGAAGCACCTCTGCTATGGGGACAGACTGAGAGCTGGGAGTGTTCAGACTGGAGAGGCGACCACATAGCTCTGGTGAAACCTTAGAGCCCCTTCCAGAGACTAAAGGGGCTCAAAGAGAGCTGGAGAGGGACTTTGGACAAGGACAGGACAAAGGGGAACAGCTATAAACTGACAGAGGGCAGGGTTAGATTAGATGTTACGAAGAAATTCTTCCCTGTGAGGGTAGTGAGGCCCTGGAACAGGTTGTCCAGAGAAGCTGTGGGACACACCCCTGGAAATGTTCAAGGCCAGGTTGGACACTGGAGCTTGGAGCAACCTGGGACAGTGTAAAGGATCCCTGTCCACAGCAGGGGGTTGGACCCCCATGATCTTCAAGGTCCCTTCCAAGCCAAACCACTCTGTGATTCTACAAATGCTGTGAAATAAGCTGGACTGAAGTGGGAGCTGCTTTGCTGGTGCACTTGTCAAGCAAAGCACATCTGCTTCTGGCAGAGTGAAAACACAGCAGAAAGCAGTTGCGTGTCAAAACAACGCCGCGCTCGGGGTGAATATTCCGCCCCAGGCTTGGGCTTGATCATCTGCTTCCCCAGCAGCACGTAGGTTTCCCTAGGGATTAAATAAGGCAATGTAATACTCTGTTGGCTGGCTCTGGGGAAAGCTACTCAGCACTGGCAGGGAACTTAATGCCAGCACTGAGCTCCTTAGCACAAAGCAAGGGTGGGAAAGAAGAGGACAGAGCGGGCAGGCACCCGGCTGCCAGGTAGCTTCGAGTTACAGCCATGCCTCATTTGCCTGAGCAAACACACCCCGCAGCACTTTATTTACAGAACACGGCCTTTGCTTCCCATTCCTTTGGGACAGATAAAAATACTGAGAATTCCTCCTCTGGGAACTCAGCAACAGTTGTCCTCGTGTTGTTGCTGTCCTCACTGAAACGTGGCTGTGCTTGTGAGCCGTGCTGGAGTCTGCACTCAAACACACCACCACTGCTTGCTCCAGTGTTATGTTCTGGGGTAGTTCCTCTTCTGTTTGCTTCACTAACCCCAGTGATACCTGAATATCAAGGTGACAGCTTGGAGTTACCCCTGTAAAGCTGGTCTGCTCCCAGACCAACAGCATTGCAAGTTTCAGAGCAAAAATCAAACAGAATTCACTTTGCTATCTCAGCGGTCTGATATCCAAACTGCAATTAGCAGAGAAAATTGCACCCTGCACCAAAATCCAAGGGAAAGAAAGCAAAGAAATGGCTTCTCTGAGAGAAGAAAGAATCAGAATTATGCACTGCCTGAGCAATATGAATTATTAAACAGGGATATTTTGGGGAAACAGATACTTGTCAAGAGCCCACAGTACATGGTGCTACAGGGGGGGATCCTTCACTGGAGGAGGTTTGGAGTAGGGAATACCACACGAGACTAGAACAGAAACATCACTTAAACATAATAAGGTGGCATTTGTACATTTGTTTAGTTTGAGTTGTTTTCCAGCAGCAAGCAGGGGAAAGCACAGAGTGCTGTCAGTGCACTGGGTATGAATTAGCTGCTTTCCACACCAGCAAACCCTCCCAACCACACAGTCCACACTGCTGGCAGGCAGGAGCTAAAACCCACAGAGCAGCTACAAATTATCCAGTGTTCAAATGAAGGGAGGAAGGCTTAGACTTCTCAGAGGGTTGTGATGCCCCCAGGCCTCCCAAGTGGAGAAGAAGCACTGGTGTCCATTGCCTGACCTCCCAAGGAAAGGCCAGGGATTACCCGCTTCTCCTGGCAGCCAAAAGCTGTCATTCCAGAGGTGTAAGTCATAGGCTTGCAAACACAGGCACAGAGGACTGTTTGAATAAAACTCCTGATACCACAGCAATTAATAGGTTTGTTACTGAAATTTGGAGCTGGTCTGAGGAGCAAGGATCTTCACCAATTTGACACTTGTTTTGGGCAGTCCTTCCTTCAGAACACACCACTCCCCCCAACAGATGTTTAGGAGGTAAGAGAGGGCTGTTTACTATCCTTGGGCAGACACAGAGAAGGTGTGGGTGAGCAGCACATCTATTTTCAACAGTAGCATCATAACAACTTGATGATAGATCATCTGATTCCAAGTTGCCAACGAACCGGCAAGCTACGTAAAGCACTTTGATAAAATTGGCTTCTTAACAGGTACAGCATAGTAGAAAGTGCATTTATGGCACGATGGGAACAGGCCTACAGGCCTGAGGAGATATGTCCAGGACTTTAGGCAGCCCTCTGAAAAGCCCAGCACAGTGACATTTACAAATCTGTCCTAATGTGTAATTTCCAAAGGCCACGAAGCTTCCAAATTAATTTTTTTTTTGTACGACACCAACAACTTCGTGCCATTGACAAAACTGGGCAGACAAAAGCTGGGAGTCAGGAACGTCTCACAGCAACTGGAACAAGGCTCATAAACACCTCATTACAGCCCACTCCCTGCCAGACTGGGAAAGGGGACACCAGTTATGGGTGGCAGCGACCAGAACCGGCGCAGCAATGCTGGCGCGAGGGAAAAACTTCAAGGGCGGCGCAAAGAGGTCAAACTCTTCAACAGGACGTTTTGACAGAGGCTGGTTTTCCTCTTGGAAACCCACCCCAAGTGAAGGCTCTGGCAGTGTGTGCCCCTGAGGGAGGCAGCAGCATTAGTCAGCCTCCCCAGAGCAGCTCTGGCTACAGGAGATGTGAGCAGTGACTCCGGAGCCAGGCGATCTGTCCGTGCCTCGTCCCAGGCTCTGGCAGTGGTGACTAACAGGACTGCAGGGCTGCAGAATGTCACTGAGCAAACAAGCTCAAACAGGAACGAGCTCCAGGGACATGGCAGCAGGGAGGAGATGCACAGGGGGTGCTCCCACACCAGCTCTCCATGGATATAGAGCCCAACTCTCAGCCTTCAGCCAGCTTAGGCCACCACTGCCCCTCCCTGCCCTTAAAATGCAAAGCCTGACAAATATCATCGGTGTGACTCTGGGCCCAGCTACGTCAGAACAAACATTTCTTGGCCACGGGAAGGTTTCTAACAGCCCTGCCACTCCTCCAAAAAAACCAGCATGTTAACTAGAATCATGCCTTCAACACTTCTCCCTGCCTCACCACAGGAATATTCCAGGCTAAGTAATTGCTCACGACTGTGTGTGGTTGCTAATTTCTGGATATTTAGGAGGGAGATATTCTCAAATGGGAGAAGAATACAGCTTTTAGGGCTTCAGAACAATGAAAGGCAGGGCGACTGCCTGAAGTGCAGAAACTAAAAGCTTTTTCCTTCAGAACAAGAGTAGAATCGAGTAATTGTCGTTTCCAGGGAGATGAGGAACTTCAGGGATCAGAGCTCAATCTGCAGTTAAATGGATTGGAAACAACTCCTTACCAGCTGTAGAAAAAACATGGATAGAATCACACAGGAAAATCAGAGGGAGCATTTTTTTCCTGGCACTGTGCACATGCCTTCACATTTAGGAATGATGGATTGATTATTTAGATGATCCAGGTTAAATATTCATGAACATTAAGGGAGAAGTATTTGCTGTGCTATCCTTTTCCTCATATATCTCCCTCCCATTCACCTCCCTTCACAGCAAAACCTGACAGGTATTTCAGCTTTCAAAAGAGAAACCTAAAAGTTCCCTCCCCCACTCCCTAAGTGCAATTCTAAGCAGATCAGGGATGTGAAAAACACCTAAAATAACACCTTAAAACACTCTTTACAAGCTGGGCAGGCCCTTGCCTTTCCCCAGAGATGTTTCACAGGTGCCGAAACACAAGAACAGGATGCCAGATCTTGAGCTTCTCTCGTGTGAAAAAAGCAAACCCCAGGAGCTGCAAAAGGATTCTCCAACATCACCAGTACCTTTGTGAGTGCTGTAGAGGGCTGCAAATGTCACCACGAAGAAGGTGGTGGAATATTTTCCAGCGTTAACCAGATGAAAGGCCCGTTTGTTATCGCGGTAACGGCGCAGGCACTGGATGAATCGCAACCAAGCAGGGATGCACTGGACAACCGCTCTCACTCCGTAGGAGTAGCTGTTACAAATCTGATTATCTGCAAGAAAAACAGGAGTTGAAGCTGTTAGGGCAGAGAGTTAGTAAGTTTAAGAGCTGCTGTTGTCTTCCTGTCTGCAGTATCACTTCATGGCAGTGATTCCTCATCAACAGCAAGAAGCCCAAAGTATCCTGAAGCTCAATATTCCATCTTGGAGGTGTTCAGGTGGCACGACATCAATAACACATCCAGACAGATCACTACCTAACTCCCTCAGTCCTGCCAGTATAACTAACATGCAAAATTAGAAATCATCTATTTTTAATTGTGCTCAGTGCTGTTGGTGGTACTGTGAATAATCAAATTAAGGATGGAATTAGAAAAGGCCTCCGACACTGGATTTTTGTGGGTAAATGGGAGAGCATTTAGAAACTCTGCAGGACAGCTCTAAAAGGCTTCTTTGCCCAAGGTGTCCTTGACCCGTTTTCCTTGTGCATTGTAACAGGAAAAAGCATATTTCAGTATGGGACTGGGTTTGGTGTTTTTTGCTTTGATTTTTAAAAAGCAAAGCCAAGGCATGGTCCAGCTTCAGAACCTGGGATGAGAAGCAACCACACCACAATGCCATTGTGTCCCATCCTCCATGTTTGAAAGCCTTCTTTTTATTAAGGCAATGACCAGGAAACCCTCAGCTTCTCCTGGAACTCCCCAAGAATTCCATATTCTTCTGCTGTCTCACTCAACACATCTAAACCAAACACTCTGCTGCCTAACAAATAATTTCTTTCTTATTCACACTAAGAGAGACACATTATTAACTGATAATTATCCCAAAACACCGTGCTATCATTCCACTGCTCAGATTGGAAGAGGACAAATTGTTAAGCACGCAGTTGCTTTATGTATTTTAATTTTATTTTTAATAAGTAAATATTTAGCTGCTTGCAACGCCGTCTTTTAAAATGAAGGGAAAGCTCAGACAGATTGGAAGAACAAAGTGAACACTGATGCTTATTGAAGCATACAGCAAATTCTCTCAGCAAGTGTCAAAACCATCAGACAATACGATTTGCCAGCAGTCACTGCTTAAAATGTGAAGTCAACAGCCCCATCCGTGAGGAGACAGGTACTGCTTTGCCACTGGGAAAGCCAGAGTCAAAATTCACATTCCAGCTCTGTGCACCTGCTGGCTGGAAAAGAAGAGAAGACAGAGCATGGACAACCCTTGCAGAGCAGCATCAACTCAAATGGAATAAGAGGTGGCACTAAGGATCTTCTCCATCCTCTCTTGCTTCAGGGTACAGCGATGGAGCCCAAAGGAACCAGGCTACAGCACAGACAGCTGTGCTTAACAAGCTCAGGATTCTCATCATGAGCAACAGGAAGAGGCTAAAGGCAAATACATGGCTAAACGAAATAAAACAACAATGCCAGGAAAATTGATTTCTCTTTCCAATCAGGAGCGCTGTGTCTAAATTCTTTGATGGATACACATATCAGGCCAAATGACTGGATTAGGAAATGAACATTGATGTGAAATTCCATTTCTCTGGAGGGAAGTAAGAAAGGGCAGAATCTCTCTAATGCCATGTTTACAAGAAATGCCAATTATTTTAGTTTCCTGTACTATTAATAACCCTCTTTAAAAGAGACAATTAGGAAGTTGCCTGGCTCAGTGTTTCTCAGGTCATTTTGACCCCATGCCCAGGGCTCATCAGCATTACTCTACCTGTATCTGCCAGAAGTCCAGCATTGTCCTCCCACTGAACCTCAAAGCTGTAGAAGCAGATCATGTATTCCAAATCCATGAGTATCACGACCAGGCTGTTGAGCTGATCAGCCAGCCAGAAATCTGCGAAGCCTACCTTGTGGAAGGGAGCAGTGAACATTCGAAACTGTCAGGAAAAACAAAGCAGGAATAATTCATGGCTGTGTCAAAGGCATCCAAATGCAGTGGCAGGGCATCACAGAACAGAACAAATATGGAAATAACAGAAATGCTTGACGATTTATTGCTGACCTTCTGCTCCTGCTGACAAAAAAGGATAACTGTCTCCTCACTTTCAGTACAAAGAACATTCTTTCTTTCCTCTTCCTGTATGCATCCATTCCTGTGCTCCCCCAGCCTTTTGTTTTTTGCTGGCAGAACAGCCAAGCCTCCTCCAACCAAGCTCTTTCCTAGAAACTCCCAGGCTCCATTTAAGAGCTCTACACAGCTCCATTTCTCTCACTGCCCCTCACTTTGATCAGCACTTTCTTTCAGGCACTTACATCGTATCTATTGACATCTCCCACACTTACCTTCCCCCTCACACTTAATGTCAGTTGGATTTAGACCCTCAGCACAGCCATTAGTCTGATCATGCCTTGCTTTACTTAACTCGTGGGTTGTTCTTTGGTTGTTAGAAGTTGTGACAGTGAGGATTGTTACTGGGTCTGCCAATGCCTCCAGTAGGGAAAGGGTTAAAGAGAGGGCAGAGGAAATCCTATTGACTGTCAGTTGGACTCCCCCTCAATCCCAGTCCACTCTCCCTGTAAGCCTGAGCAGCAGTTTTGCTCCTTCCAAAGCAGACAGTTTTCTGCTCCATTACCTTTGATTAGCCCTCTCCCTACCCGGTTAGTTGTAGTTACTAATGGCCAATTTCTCACAGAGACGGCACCAGCGCCATCCGGTCATTCTGGGATTTATGAACCTTTAAATTAATGAAAGCACAGGCTAACACTGATCTTTTATACTGCTCTCCTTATTAACCTGAGGGGTGCACAGCTCCAGAAACCCAGGAAAGGACTGACACATCCCCATCAGCCTGTAATGCAGATTTAAGGCTCTGCTCCTAAAATTTCAAAGCCAAATAGGGGGATTAAGAGTTAGTGGCATAAAACAGATATGGATCTTGACCCAGAAAGCTCTGTGCTCATGTTGGATGGCACCTATTCCCAAGGGTCAGACAAGGCCAGCCTTTAGGGATGACTGTCTTCAAAGGTACCCAGCTGCAGAACAGCTTCTGCAGAGGTCAAAGACTTCCCTTGCACAAGCTCTTTCCTCCCTTTTCCCAACACTCCCTGATGCTATCTTTATCTGTTTCATCATAGACCACTGTTTTGTCCAGGAACGAAGACTAGCTAAGCAAATGAAATGTGAAAACAGCTTTATAGACAGATCTCTCTGAAAACAAACAAAAAAGGAAAACAAGAAATTATAATATTCTTGTTATTTAATTTAGGGAGAGGTACTTGAGCACTGCCAGGTGACAGCACAAAACTTTTAAGGGAGTAGAAGTTTTCCACCTACAGGTTACAGCTGAGGAGGAGTCAACAGATAGATCCAAGACATATCTGGCACTGGCATCTGAGTCAACTCTCCTCCAGAACCTGAGCTGCCATCTGAACCCTCCCAATGCCATGTGCCAGGCACTGCTGGAGCTGCAGCCCTGATTCCCAGCTGAGAAGTGTCTGCAACATCCTCCTCATAAGGATAAAGCCATAAAACACCAGAAGCTGGAGCTGCACCTCAGCTTCAATAACCAGTAGCAATTCTCCATCAACAATCGCACAGCCTGAGCACAGACTTCCTGGTGCTGATCCCTGCACTTTTAATTCATGCTGAGATGCCAGATATCTGAGCTGAGCAGAACACTTCCTAGCTTTTCACCTCTCACAGACAGGCTCCCTGCACTCTGTGGCCATTCAGCTCCTGCAGAGAGCGTGGGCACGGGGCCATTCCCTGCGCTCGGATCCGATTCCTCCCGGCAAGCTGCTCTCCACAGCCCACACAAGGACACTCAGGGGCTTCTCATCTGGCAGCAAAGGCACAAAGAATGCTCACCTAAGCACACAGGCAAGAAAGAAGAGCCTGGCAGGGGAATTAGATTTTACTACAGGCTAAAAAGCTTTTTTCACCCGGAGGAAGATCAATTCTGATGTCAGTCGCCATCCCCCTCAGGGATTAGCATAAAAGATCCCACCCTCAACAAGCAGTTGATGTTGATCACAGGTGGAGGCAGAAGTCTCCTAGATCCATGAGGAAACACTACAACACACTCAAGCATGTCCCTGATTTGGTTCCAGAAGAATTGAGAGTGCCAGTAATGCTCTGTTACACCTGATATGTCAGATTTTGTTTTGGCCGGAAATGAAGCATATGAAGCATGTGAAGAAAAATGCTCACCAAACAAAATTTTGTGTGAGCAGCACAGCTCTAAGACTTGCAATATTTACACCTCCTTTCACCCAGAGAACTGCTGGAAGCTCAATGGAGAAATAAAATACACTCAACTGGTCAAGTATACACAATAAATGCTCTTTATGTGCCCTGGCCTTTTCTTTCCCCTTCCTCCTCCCACATACAGCACACAAAAACTATGTAATCTCTCACCATTAAGGTGATCTTGTATTTTGATGAAGCTTTTTTCCCTAGGAGATCATGGGATGAATTGGCCTCTGCACACTCAAGCTCTTCTATGAACCTTATGGATCTCTTCCAATTTGAGATATTCCACAGTTCAGGTTTGATGGAGAGAGACTCTTTACAAGGGCATTTAGGGGAAGCACAAGGGGGAACAGCTTAAAACTGACAGAGAGTAGGTTTAGATTAAATATTGGGAAGAAATTCTTCCCTGTGAGGGTGGGGAGGCCCTGGCACAGGTTGCCCCATCCCTGGAAGTGTCCAAGGCCAGGTTGGACAGGGCTCAGAGCAACCTGGGATCGTGGAAAATATCCCTGCCTGTGGCAGAGGAGTTGGAACTCAATGATCTTTAAGGGCCATTCCATGATCCTACAACTCTATCTCAGACTGCAGCACAGTCTGGAGATCACTGGGACAGAGAAGGAGCTGCAGAGAGCCCAACAGCTCTGTGGAGACTGAGAATCTCACCCTGGCAAGATATTAAGGTAAATTAGCACAGATATTGCTCATGTGGTTAAAGCACATCCAGTGCTTCCCCTCACACCGGGGGACAGCAGGCAGACTAATGAGGCCTGGGACTAAAGGTACCTCTGTGAGAGATGGCTGAGTGCTGGAAGGCACAGAGGAAGAAGCTGGGAGAGCAGCAAGCCAGCAAATCAAATAACAGAGGTGAGCACACAGAGGTTAATTCACTGTGTGTGTACCTGCACACACGTCCTCAAAGCAGGGTGCTGCGTCTCATCTTTGCCGTGTTCCAGATAAAAGTTAATTGTTTTCGTTGGCATTAAAATGATTCCATGAAGAAAACCAGCCAGCCAAACCCTTTTCTGCCCAAAACTCTCAGAGCAGTGCCAGCAAGAAGAAGGTATCAGGGGAACCAGCTTGATTAAAGCCAATTTAAAAGGGTGCACAGGGTGGGGAAGAGCACAGGAAACAGCCAGCTGGGAAGAAACTCATGAGTCACCCAGCAAGTCTGAAAGCTGTTCTTTCAGAGTTCCCACCTATAACTGGAACACTGAAGCAGCACACATACTTACATTGAATTTACCAGACCTTTCTTACAGGAAAATAAAGAGCTCAGTTTCAAATGAAGAGTTTGTTTCAGACCACAAACAGAAAAAAACCCCCACCCATGAATAAAATTTTGTAGGCAGTAACTTTTCCAAAGGTTCTGTCTCCATCAGTGAAGCCTCTCAACATTGGCACTACCCCAGTTTGGGCTGAGGAGCATCCATGCAGCCTTGTCTTAGAGCACTGGATCTCTGATCAATTCTGTTTCACTAGGTTAAAGAATGAACAAGCAAAGACATCCAAGGGTTTCCATACATGCAAAAGTTTGTAAGAAGCTGTCTATAGGAAGGTAAACTGGTACAGGAAGCAGAATATGTTTCTGCAAACCCATCCTCAAAAACTATCTGCAGTCAACACTTGATCAGGTCTGCTCCATAAATAAAAGTGGTATCCCCAGCATCCCTCTTTCCTGAGGGTTAGTGACACTTGTATACACTTCACAGCTACAGCCACAGCATTTAAAAAAGAATTATTTATTTCAATAAGCTTTGACACTTACCAATAGTTTGAGCAGCCAAAAACGGGATTTGTAGTATAAGGTTTTGGTGGGGTTGATGAGAAAAAGCAACATGAAGCCATACAAGATGAGTGGGTTCACCTGCATGGGGATGTAGGTGAATTGACCATATATACATGCCAGCAGGCTCAGGCACCACAAAACGCCCAGGAAACCAGCAATCTGCAGGGGAGGAAAAAAAAAACAAACAACACAGACACCTAATGAAAACACAGCCCTGAAACCTGCAATGTGTTCTCATTAGAAGAAAAGGGAGAGCAGCGCTCAATCCTGTAATCTAATCAGACTTCAGCAACTTCCCCTTCTAATTGTATTAGGAGCCCTTGCCAGGAAACAGCGCAGGATTTATCCTGCTGATCCTCAGCATGGCTCAGCCACTCTAAAATCCCTCCTGGTCACCTCAAAGAGATGTTGATGGGACAAGTTGCTGCGGGGGTTGAGTTCGAAGATGAGGACGTGGTTGACTCCAGCCTGTCTCCAGCCATAGGTGTTGATACCCAGGAGAAAGAGGAATTCTATCAGGAGAAAGCCACCTCGATAGATTCTCACCAGTGGCCACACATTTGGTCCGTCTATAAAAGCCACACCTGGCAAAGACAAAAAAAAAAAAGAAGGAAGGATTTTAGGGGTGACAGAGGTCATGTCACAAAGCAAGGCTTTATCCTGGTTCTCAGATGTTTGGCTGTACCCTGAGAAAACAGGGTACACGTGTACCCAAGTGCATGTTCCAGCAAGTGGAGGATGTTTTGCCTAGCCTGTCAGAGGATTTAGGAGTATTCTGGGGAAAATTCCCGTTCCAGCTGCTGTAATCGAGTCATTAGCAGCGTCCCTGCCTCACACTACAGACACAAGGGACAGCACCAGCATAAATCTGACCAGAGGCACTTAAATATTCCGGTTTAATAAGAGATGAAATCCCAACAGACAGATACACAAACACTTCAGCTCCCCGCAAAACCAAGAGGAACCATTTACAGCATTTAAAACAATGCTAAACCCGCCTAATCACCCAACTCAGTACAACGGTAATGCAATACATATTCATGGGCAGCATTACAACACCCAGCCCCACCCAAACAAAAATCCCAGCACCAGGCAGCAGGGCTGCAAAGCCTGTTGCTTCCTTTGTTCAGTTTTCAGGGGTTTGGAAACAAATGTGCTTCATTTCAAACAATGATCAGCCTTATACAGCAGCAGCTTTCTCCAGCATAAATCTCTTTGCAAAGGACTGTCTCCCCCACTAGGCACAGGTTTGATGAGAAAAGCATAAATAAAATAGAGTTATTCAATCCTCAGTTTTAGTTTCATTGAGAGTTTCTCACCTGCATGCTTTCTAAGAGGGGTAAAAGAAAGAACATGCACTTTACAGAACTGAGGCCGAGAATTTATTCCTAAATTACAGTCTCAAGTTTTTAAAACTTTTTCTCAGAGAAAGCAAATCCATAGGGAATTTCATGTGTTCAGCATCTACACTTTACACTACATAACTTACAGAGAAAAAGCTGTGCAAGAAACAATGAGTCCAAAACTGCTGCTTTAAATTTAAAACTTGAGACTCTTGGATTCAGGCAAAACAGAGTCAAATTTTGGACAGAAATGACATACCCTCAAGAAAGCTGAAAGAAATGAGTCTTAAATGTGGAACTGTAAAAAAAGATTTTCAATTTTTTACCTGAAAACCAAGGGAAATTACAAAATGGGTAAGGTTGGAAGGAACCACAATGGGTCACCTGGTCAAAACTCCAAACAGGAAAGAGTAGCCCCAAGAATACTGACTGAGAAGTGGAATTATCCCTGGTGACAAGTTTAATGTTAGACTAATTCCCAAACAAGAGCAGGACCACAGTAAGGGCTTGAGATTTTTGCATGAAACCTTGCAGGTTTCTGTTAATAAAGTGAATGCACACTTCTGTGAAATTCCAACCTCACTTACACACTAGCTTGGCATCTAGGGAAGCCCACACAGAACCAGTGAAGCCTCAGAATTTGTCCTCTTTAGGGTGACACTGCTGGGATCCACCTGTAGCTTTGCAGCCTTTAACAGACCCCAGGTGATGATGAACTCATCAAAATGCTGCTGCTGTAGTTTTCAAATCAGGCAGTACAGCACCGGGTTACTGACAGGAGCCGTGTTCTGATGCTGTTTCACAAATTCTCCACACAGAACACTAAAATCCTATCTTAGCTGATCAAATCATGGAAACAATTTGGCAAAAAGGCAGATGAGAGGTTAGCAAAGTATGAGCCAATTAAAAACACCCACTTTGCACTTGGAACACAGGGTTTTGCCCAATATCTACAGAAATGTTCAGCTATCAGATCATGCCTGCTGATACAACACACCTATTACCCACTCTGGGTTAGTAACACCTGCTTTAGAGATATAATCATTTTTATGAATTCCTTCTCACAACTGAATCACTTTTTCATTCTTAGCACCGAGAGGGAAAGCAAACACGACTGGCTTCAATCATATTTGCATCTCACACAGAGATCAAACATTTAAGTAACAGAAACGATGAATAAAGAACAGTTTCTACACATTAAACAGCCCCTTCATGCAGATGGGTCAACTTCATGCCTCTACCACGGGAAAACCAAAAGAGAAGCACTGCAAACAGCTCCTCAAACAGAGGCATTTTATCCCAAGAGATGGCTGGATCCAATTACAGAAACATCCGATTAAAAGTTCTTTTAAGTCATAAAAACACAGACGTGGGCTTTCCCTAATGCAAGAGCTCCTAAGTTGATTTGTTAAGCCTTTTCCTTTGTACCGCTTAAGCAAGTTACAACACTCCAGAAATCACACACACAATTAGTAAAGCTGCTTGTGATTAAGCTCTGTGTCTGGATCTGCAGCACTAACGTGGCTCTTACTCTAAGCAGGGGCCAAAGTCAGAAGGCACAAAGCAGAATAAAGCCAGGGCTTGAGAGATGCACCCATTAACTGTAGCTTTTTAAACAATCTTGCCAAAATCTGCCAATAAGAAAAATCAATTAGTTTTATTAGCAGACTCCAGGCAGTGAAATCCTAGGAATTTCCACATGAATTCCTGATTTCCATCCCAAGTGGCATCCATCACAAGGCTCTGGGTCTGGTGGACTCTTCTTTAGGGAGTCAGTACCATGCAAAGCTCAAGTTCTACAAGCACCTGTCTCAAGGTGGGCACGGGCTGTGTGTTCCCAGAAGGATAACAAAAATCTGTTTTTACACATAGATGTTGCACCCTCAGAATATCCCTCCAAAAATAAGGAGGAAACCAGAAGGAAAGGATTTGTGGTGTTCCAAATTCACATATACAACATGACAAAAAAACACAACCTACTGCTGAGCAGAACTAGTAGCTCACAGCAATGTGATATGGCTCTGATATAACCCAGAAAATCCAGGTCCAGGCCCTCCCTAAGTGAGGAGAAAAGAGCCAAACTGAGGCATGGCAGGACACCTACCTGAAAGTATGACAGTGACGTTCAGTGCAATGAACAACCCGCAGAACAATCCAACCCTGAATGTTGTCCAGGCTGGTACAGGCTGTGAACAAAGCCATGGCAGAATTAAGGTGAGGTAAACAGGTTATCAGCATGGTCAGATTAGTTTACAGAGCAAACTTAAAATCAGAAACATGAGCTCCTGATCCCTGGTTGCACTCTTGCTCTTGAAGTGAGGTTTTTTTTAAACTGAAAATGCTGTGTAATATTCTTGCCATGTTGAAACAGAGCTTGGGCATCTCAATGCCCCCTGAAAAATATTCCAGACCACATAGACACTAAGCATATGCTTCTATTGGCACAAATTTCCTTTTACCATTTATCTCCTCCCTTCATTACCTTGTCTGCATGCATTAGGAGCAGCAACCTATTTCCAAACCTTCCGGAACTAAAGCAGATTATCTGGCCCTGCCCCATGCACGCTCACATCAATTATTTCCACTGTTTCTTTCATATGTTGAATCTGATTTGGCACCTTGACAAGTTGGAGGAGCAGCAGCTTCACTCCACAGCCCTCATGTCTCACCTGAGCTGCTCCTAAGGGTGGAACACGCAAACGTTTCATTGCCTTCTGTCTGTCTCCATCTTCCAACTCGTTGGTCACCACTTCCTGAGGAGACAAAGACACACACACCACTGAGGGTCATCTGAGTGATGAGCACGTGGTAAAACCAAAACTAAAGGCTGGTTTGCATGTTATAGGTGAGCCCTGGCCCAGTATTCTTTCAATAGAAAGACATGAAAAGCTCAGCATGCTGCACCAGGTTCCTTCATGGCAGAAGTTAAGGCTGCCCTAGGTTTCCAAAATCAATTATTATCCATCCTGGTGGCAATACAAGCTATAGAGAGGGCAAAACACTATGGAAACTACAACGTCATAGATTAGCTTGGGTTGGAAAGGACCTAAAGATCTTGTTCCAATCCCCTGCCATGGGCAGGGGCACTTTCCACTAGAACAGGTTTGCTCACAGTTCCACTCAACCTGCGCTTGAACACTTCCAGAAACCAGCAGTGACCAAAATCCCGTGGATTTCTTTTGCTAGCTAGAAGAGGAGCAGTGCCCAGGCCAGCCTCCTCACCTCTGTTTCAGAGATAAGCTGGTTGATCTTCTTGCAGGTGTAGAAGGGAGCCACCTCCACCTCGGCCACCCTCCACTCTGCCCCCCGCGTTGTCTCCAGGTTCTTGTCATGCTTCTTCAGGATCTTGCGGAAGCCGGTGAAGTTCAGGTTCTGCAGACAAGGAGGAAAAAATAGTGCTTTTTGAAGCTCAGGTTCTGCAGACAAGGGAAAAAACACCAGGGTTTAAAAGCCCCAGCCATCTCCCAAGAAAGAGAAGTGGTTCTCTCTCCAGTGCTAGCGAGAAAGGAATTGTTAATAAGAATCAAAATTATTGCATTTATTGGCAGGAAGTTTCTGAGTTTACTCGCTATATAATCCTAGCAAGTAAAATAAAAAATGTGGGACTCAAGGGCATAAAAAGGGAGCTACCTAAACCTTTTTATTTCCTGAAAAGCCAGATGACTTCCATCTTCCTCCTTTATGCAAGGAGTGACCTGATGCTACCTTGAAGACAAATAAACCCTTCAGGGGTTTTCCCTCCTGAAAAACCTGAGCTACTGAATTCTTTAAAATTTACACTGGCTTCAAGTCCTCCAGTTAAATTCATTACAGAAGGGAAATCTCTGTATGAAAGTTGTCAGTGCTGCAGATTAAATCCAGACAAGTGCATCCCCACAAGTGCAGCACGTTTTTTCACAGAGTATGTTTCACAATGACTGCAGAACCAGCTTAGGCTTGCAGATGTGGGAGATTTAACTCTCCAGTCTGTGGAGACAAGCACACAAATGCTTTAAAACAAGAATCAACTGTTGATTTCCAAGTTACAGCTGATCCCTGATTCAACCTAAGACAGGCAAAGCTCCTCACACAGCAGCAGCTGCAGTGGCATGATGTATTTGCTATCCTGCATTGCACTGTGCTGGAAGTGCAACTTGAAAAACTCAATGTTTCATTCGAGCAACAGCAGAAACACAGAGAGACCATGGCAAGACTCATTTCTGAAAAAAAAAGCAGCTTGGAAAGAAAACCAGAGAAAACAGCAAAATCTAATGCCCTGGGGAGAGGCACCAACTACTCACTGAAACTATTTCCAATGTAATTATGCTTAGAGTGATTTAATGCCAGACCCTCCCATCTAGGTGGGAAATGAGGCTGGGGAGACAGGAGCAGGAAGCCAAAGAATTAATGACCTGCCTTATTGCAGACAAGAGACTTTAATTACTTTCTACTGGAAAAGCCAGCTTTCCACCCCAAGGAGAGCAGAAATTTCACATGAAAAACTGCAACAAAAGGATGATTTTGGTCAGGGATCTTTCTCTGGCCTGAAATAACATCTCCTCATCTACCATGGGTACAACCTCAGCCTAAATCTGGGGTGCCTTGGCTGGTTGGGTCATATTTATATGAGACACCCTAAAACCTCTCCAGTTACATTTCATCCTCTGGCTGCAAAAATTCTGCAACCTCCAAGTGCATGATAAAAGCACTGTTGGTCACAGTGATGCTTCTGACAAGGAACACACAGTGATGGGACTGTGGAACAGAACAAACATCACTCATGCAGTCTGATATTTTGCTATTCTTGCTGCTTTTATTTGGCAAGGGGCCTTCTCCAAGCCTGACCTCCATTTCTGCTGTGTTTTGTGAAAAAACAAACAAACAACACAAAAAAAAAAAAAAAAGACTCACCAAAAAAATAAAACCTCCACGAACAACAAACAGTGCAACTTAGGCAACAATATAATGCAATATCAAGTAGAATTAAATAAATCTTTGGACTCAAAATCTTTGCTCATATAGATTAGGAAATGCACCAGCAAGGTAATTTAATAAAACTGGTTTAGGCTCTATTATTCACTCAATAAATGCACTATATTATATACAGAGTAAGTAACTAAGTATCATATGCTTAATTTCTCAGCATTTGTTTGTCCTAAAACACAGCATTTCAAATAAATAGATTTTTTTTTTGATGTACGTACACACTCTAGAATAACACATTGCTGGTAACAATTAATTAATTTTCTCAGAAGCTTAATCATTGATAAGTTAAACATGTAAGAGCTGCCCCTGGAGACTGCTTATAGTTTCATTTGACGTTTGGTTTGTGTACCTCAGGAATGAATGCGTTTGTTCAGTCCTAAGAGACCGAGGAATTTGCTTCAGGTGGATTTTCCTTCCTCAGTAACCCAACTCAAGGCATCAGCATTTCATCAAAGCCAGTTTGATATTTATAATGCTGCTCTTGATTTCATTTTATCTCCTACATGAGGGGCTCAGGCACATCATCCTCCCACCAGGCTATTGTTTTTTCTTCTCTCCAAAACTGCAAGAGCTTGAATAATCCTTGTTATATTCTAAGCTCAAGAGTGATTAACTACAGTAGTACTCTGGGATTTAGTTTTATGTCTGTTTTCGTGTTTGTATTCCTTGTCCTCGACTTCAATACCAATTTGAAGGAATTTTTCTCATTCTCTCTCTGGAGTTATGTTGTAGAAAGCAGCTCTGCTGCCTCTGCAAAGTGTGAAAGCTATCAAAACCAGATGGGGTTTAGGTCAATATTTAGTAGACTTACAGTGGGTCTGGACTCATGGTAACAAAAAAGCAAAAATATCAGTGTGCAACCTGCCTTTCTTCACCGAGGAAAAGATTTCCCAAAGGAATGACCCACGCCAGCCCCTATTTAAATTCTTCATTAAGCCTCAGAGTTGATTTTTTTGTAATTAAAAGTATAGCTGTCTTTTGTTAAAAAGGAACATAAATGTAAGTGAAGAAATCACAGCAGGTGATGCTGCTTCACTCCATTCCTAAAAAGATACAGATACTCCACCTTTCCCAGGAATTTGAACTAGGAACTACTAATAGTTAAAGAGCTTTATTAAGAAACTCAGTTTCCAGATACATGCTCAAAGATAACATCACTGTAGGAGAGGTACAAATACTCAGAATTTTGGGAGAATAAGTTCTGCCCATACAGCAGAGTGGTATTCAATTTATTCTGACTGGGAGTTCTGTTTAGTAAAATTCTGCAATAAAGATCTGTCAAAGATCTAAGTAAAGATATAGTGAATTTAAACTCCAAGATTCTTATTTAACAAGCTAAAACCCCTTGCAGTAAAACACTTAAAAACATTTCAGAGCATTTAACTCCAGAAGAGGTAGCCCAGCCAAAAATATATTAACAGTTCCAGATTTTCATTTCAAGATTTTTGGAACAAGATCAGCGCCTGCAATATTTACCAGGCCAAAAATCCAAGTACAACTAAAGATTCATTTGTTTTCATACCTCAAGGCAAATGAGCCTGTATCCTGCAGAAATCAAAATATATATGTATTTTTAATTGATGTTTTAGCAAGAAATTCTGATACGGCAAGGTCACAGCCACTACCATGGTAACGCCAAGAGGAAACAGTACATCGGGATTTCAAGTTTCAGGACAAATATTAGATAAAAGAGCTTCTTCCCCAACCTGCCCTGCATAGAACAACAAGCTACAGAAGGAAGAGATCCTGCCTGGACAAAGGTGCTGGGGTCAGCCGGCCCAGAAAAAGAAAGAAAATTCCTTCTGCAGGTCGAGCTTAGCACTTCCAGCTCAATTAAAACCAACCAGGTGTACACTGCTAGAGCCTTTTCTTCAGAAGCGTTCAAAGGTGTTAAGTGTCATTTTGATGTGTCTCTTCCTCACACCTCAGCCATGAGGGTGTTCCTTTAAACGCGCTGCTTTTAGTACTCTCAGAAAACAGTATTTTTGGCGAGATAACCATCTTTTAAAGCGAAAAGGAAGAAATAAAGGAAAAGCCGGGTGAGGCAGCTCAAGGACGCGCAAAGCACGGAGGTGTTCGCGGCCGGGGCTGTGTGAAAGAGCCGCTCCCCGCAGGCGGTACCTGATAGTTCTGCAGTAAGATGAGGCTGAGGTAGAGCTCGCTGAAGGCCAATTTCAGGTCTCTGATGTTCCTGTGCTGGACACGCTCCTCGTGGGACAGGTGGAAGACGGGCTTTCGGCGCCGCGGCAGCGTGGAGGCGCCGCTGGCCTCCTTCTGCGCGTCCAAGGTGGACTGCAGCTCGGTGCGGAGCGTGGTGAAGCGGCGCTGCGCCTCCGCCAGCTTCTCTGTGGGCAGGGAGAGGGGAAAAGTCACCTGCGAGGGTCCACCCAGCCCTAAAAACACTGCAGCTGGGTAAAATGTGGTGTACTGCACGGCATTCCCTCATGGCAGCATTCCCTCCCTCATGGCGGCATTCCCTCCCTCACGCCGGCATTCCCTCCCTCATGGCGGCCCTTCCCTCACGGCGGATTAAACTCAACAATTCTCCATATTTCTCTTTTCACAGCATGGAATCACAGGCTGGTTTAGGTTAAATACCATCTCGTTTCAACCCCAGGGACACCACCCAGTTGTTCCTTGTCCAACCTGGCCTCAAACACTTCCAGGGATGGGGCACAGCCACAGCTTTGTCTGGGCAAACCTGTGCCAGGGTCTCAGCACCCTCACAGGGAAGGATTTCTTTTTAATGTCTAATTCAAACCTGCCCTCTGGCACTGTGAAGCTGTTCCCCCTTGTCCTGTCACTCCAAGCCCTTGCCCAAAGTCCCTCTCCAGCTCTCCTGGATCCTTTAGGCACTGGAAGGGGCTGCAAGGTCTCCCTGGTGCCTTCTGAGCAGAGATGCTCCAACCCTTCTGGACCCACACTAATGGGTCCATGTCCTTCTCGTGCTGGGAGCCCTGGACCTGGATGCAGAACTCCAGATGTGGTCTCACAAGGACAGAGTAGAGGAAGAAGCTTTCCTCGTTAAACGTACATAAAACACACAAGTTCTCAAGAAAGAAAAAAATTAATACGGTCAAAATCAAGGGGCTGTCCCTTCAGCAGAGACTAAAGCAGCATTAGGAACTGAGACCTCTCAACTTCCATCCCAGCTTTGATTTCTAGAAGATGCTCAGTCCAGCACCACACAAACACCTGTGAGGGATGGAAGAGGCTCAGCCTGTACCTGGGGACTGCAAAGCAGCACCAGGACAGCAGGGCAGGCGTCCCCACACTGGCTGGAGGCAGCAGGCAGATGGGCTCTCATCCAAATACCAAAGCACTGCCCACACGGCTACTCTGAGCATGACAGAAAAGCTGCTCCTCTTTCCCAAATAAATCAAGTGCACCAGAAGCATTAGAGAAAAAAAAAATCCTGTTAGACAATATTATGAAACATGACAGTGAGTAAGCAAAGCGTTTTTCAGATCTGTGAACCCACCACTGACTACATGTTTACTATCTTTTCATGTGACAGTAGGGAAATCAAAGAAGACAAACCCCACACTTCAAGTGTGACACTGAGTTTTGCTGCTCAGAGAGCAGCACGGCCCCTCTGCCAAGCTCCCAGCGACAGACAAACACAGCTCTGCTTTGATCAGGAGTTACAACACTGCTGGCTGCTGTACGTGATCCCCTGTAATAATTTATCCCTTTTTTCTTCACTTTAGAAGCATTGCCTCGTTATTTACTGGTTCAAGAGGCCATCAGCCTGCACTTAAATGTAATTTTGATGTGTTTTCAGAACAAGTCTGTCTCTCATCTTCACACCTCAATCGATTATGAAGGTGTTCCTTTAAACATGCTGCTTTATGTACTCTCAGAAAATAATATTTTTGGCTAAATAACAATCTTTTAAAGCTAAAACCAGCATAGTTAAGACTGTTATCGTTCTCTTTGTTCTGTACAACTGGTTCCTTCCAGGCTTTTTTTTTCCCCTGCTAAGCTTCAGTCACAGCTTTGGCATCTCTGTTGATAAGCAGGGTCACAGACCATGGGTGTTGGTGTTGGCCAGGAAGATGCTGACCAGGTTCACAGTGCTGGAGCCACCTCCACCCAGCAGGACACCCAGCACACCCAGGACACCCACAAACCACAGAGACACAAGGTCCCTCTGTTCTGCAAAGCTCTGCCCCAACAGCCTCCTGGATGTCAATATAATTCTCTTCATTAGTATCTTACGTAACAACTCAGTGGTAATTCTCAATTGCTCCCCACTCAGATGTAAGATTTACTCCTCCTTTTCCTTTTTACTCAATTCTGCTTAATTTTAAGAGCAGAACTACTCCATAAATAGTTTTACAGTGTATAAGGTATGTGCCAGAAGGAGAATGCCTTTCCAAACAGAAAATGGGGGATCAATATAGGAAATTGAGTACAGAGGAGCCTGAAACTCCAAATTTCTCGCTTATAAACTTTAATAAAGGAAGAAGATTTAAAATGCAGGAAAAGATTTAAAATACAGGAAAGGGCAAGTCCTCTCTGACAACTTCCCCAGCTGCAAGGACTCCACCAAGCAGAGGCAATGCAGCCCACAGTGAGAACTGCCTGCCCACAGCCTACAACCACATCATATTTACCACAACAAGATCAGACTGCAAAAAACAATAATCCCTCCCCACTCTGGGAACTCCCTCGGGAAGAAGGAACAGATATCTGATCAAATCAAAAGCCCTCATATAAATAAAGCTCACAAGTTCATTCTCTATACTGGAAACATCTATTAAACCATCTGTGATACACTGAGATCTCTTTTAAATCAAATCAGTAGATATGGAAGAGTTTAAACTTGTATTTTCAATTGCAAGCACTGTTCCATTGTCCCCATGTCCAGAAAAATCCTAAAATCTATCAGCCTAATAACACAATATTTAAAGAAAACACGATGCCTTGAAATATTTATGACTACAGCTATCCATTAAAAAATGCCACTCCTGAGAAACAGCCATCCTGTCACCACCTCCTCTCTCTTGCACTGACTTTAGTTAACCCATCCATAAATAATTTCATCTTATTAAAATATGATTTTTTTTACCATCAAGACCTGATGCCCACAGAGCCCTCAGCTCAAGTGTAATTTCATGGCAAAGACTAACAAGAAATCCAAAACCAATAGCAGCAGACTTCAACAAAAGTGCTTGCCATAAAGCAGCAACTTTGCCCAAAAAATGCTGCTAGATCCTGATTAAAAGAGTTATCACCTCAACTACACAGTTCCAAGTTGGTTTTTGACTTCATTTTCCAAGCTTAAATGAAAGTTCACACATAAGGATGATGAAAAAAAGACTATTGCACTAAAGAACCAGGAAAATTTCCCCCCAAATTCCAGTTTAGATGGGCATGGGTGTGATCAAAGCCAATTTCACCAGACAGGAGGTGACCAACAGCTACACATTTTAGGCAGCCCCTTTTAGGATTCCCTCCCTTCCCTACTTGGACATATTATGTTCAATATTTTGCTTCTCAATTTAAAGCCAGGGTTTCTCACAAACAACAAAACCATTCCTAAATTAACCATGGAAATGTTGCTGGCTACAGCTTCGCCAAATGCTGATGATGGTGATTTAAAACATAACAAACCTGTCATCTAGAAAATCCCAAAAACAAACCAAAACTGGCCACAGATAAAACTTTAGCACTTGAATTAGCATTCCTCCACTGGAAGCATCCGAAAAATTTTACTGCAATTCTTTTTTCTTTCAGCTAGGGATGAATCTTCTTGAGCATAGTCAAAAAAATTGCAAATTGTTTATCAGACCTGATTCAGTTAAAGGCAGTTTTCCTTTCCACTGAGCTGGGATAATGGGAATTAACAACAGTAGTACTCTGGGATTTAGTTTCATTAATTTTAATATTAAGGCAATGTTTGAAGGGAGCAGACAGGGGAGGGCAAACAAAAGCTTTTGCAGCAGTCACTCCAGCTCTGAGAGCTCTGTGGAAGAACTGGGGTTCAGGACCAGGCCATCCCAAGAGGATGAGGTTGGTTGTGCTGTGACAATCCTGGGTGATGCCCACTCAGCCTAGGGAAAGATGATGAGGAAATGAAGCAGAGATCAGCAGGAAACTCGATTTTCTTGAAAATGAACAATATTTACTGTAGTCAAGACAGTGGTGTAGTAAGTTGTGTAATAAACCTCTAATAAATAGGATGTGCTGGGTCATAATCCAAACCAACACATGCCTGGAGTTACAATAGGGTCCAACATGACAAAAATCTGACACTATCAAGGGTAGGAACCACTGATGGAACATTTCTTGCTGTAGCTCAGTGCTAATAACCATAATAACAGGTTTCCATTCTATGAAAGTCACGTCGCTCTTCTGCAAATGAAAGACTTATTTTAGTCTTATCACAGGAGATTTTCAAATTACATGTATTCTCTCCTGGAACTTTTTGAAATGACAGCTAGCTAAGGAAAAAAACAACCCTACCCTATGTTATTAATGCCATTTTAAAGAATGTTGGAATGGGTGTGTACATGTAGGTGCATGTATGGCAGCAGGTCCTCATTAAGGAAAATTATAATGTGTATTGTGCATCTAAATTGACAGAACTTCCTGCACTGAGTCTAGCTCACAGTGCACAGGATCTGATATGCTTCAGAAAGGAGTTTCTGAGCATAAAAAGCTCAGATCTGGGATAGAAACACAAGATATCCCAGGAAAATAACACAGAGCAATGGTCAGAGTTAGGTATGTATGAACTACATGCAGAAAAATGCCTATAAAGTGTAAAACCCAGCTGACCTAACAAAAAATATCAATTTTACCTGGAAAACCGCCTCTTGTCCTGACACTCACTCTGCTCCAGGGAGCTGGGAGAGCAGGCACAGCCAGCCCAAAGGAGATTTACTTCCCTAGATGGAAGCTGAACAGAGGGAAGGAAGCTGCAGTGCTCAGCCACTGCATCCATCATGCTTTCAGCTATCCTCAAGTTCACAACCCAAATCCTGGCTGGCAGTAAAAGAGCCAGCAATAAAGTCATCACCCAATGGTTATGAAAATATTTTGCACAATTCAACCGTGCTTTTGTTAGCAGATTAAAATCAGAATTAGAAAAGGCTGCCATGTTGTGCTGCAAATCCTGTTTATAGCACCAAGTTATAAATCAACATGTTAAGAGGAAATGCATTGCTATATCTACATTTAAATGCTTCTCTGGTTGAAACCCCATTTTAAACCTCACCAAAAGAGGCTGAAAATCATCTGAAGTCTAATGGCAGGAGGAGCCAGAGCACACCAAGCCTCTTGTAGCAATTTTACAGAGTGAATTTCCAATTAACCCATTCTAAAGTTGTTTTCCAAACACAGGATGAGAAGGCAACTCTCTCAGAGGAAACAACAACAACCAGCACTTGACATGACACCCAGAAATCCCCCACTCTTACCATCACAACATTTTTATTCAAAACACACAGCCCATGGCAATTGCTGCTGGCTTTTGTAGCCCAGAAAGCTGCAGGGCTTTCAGTAAGAGTTTAATGCTTAAAAGCTTGTTGGACCCATCAAGATGATCAAGCTACCACAAACAGGCAAGCCCAGGAGAGCTGGAAACACCAGCCAGGAGGCTCAGCACACCTAAAACATGGCCAGGAGATTGTCAGCATGGATAAGCTGAGAGACTGTGCCCTTTACTTTTAAGAGCAATCTCCATAAAGTTCAGCAGGATACCTTGAAAGTTCAAAGAAATGAAATCACTTTGCCATTCATCCTCCCTCCAGCCAAATGCCAGGGTTTAACTCCAAATCTGTGATTAAACCAGAGCAGTTTTCTAAACAAACTCCTCTAATTACCTGATGGTAGACCTGCATCACCACTGTGGTTATCCTGAAAGTTTGGGACCTTCAGGCCCTTTTTTCTGTTGTGGAATTTTCCACAAATACACACTAAATAAGCACCTTACCTGAATAGAAAATGTTGATTTTGGCAAGTTCTTTCTCACAGGTCTGGAAGAATTTCTCTTCGAACGTGGCAAAACATCTTTTCACCGTGTCCTCATCTGTGTCTGCAAAACAAAATAGAAAAACAAAAGTAAGTTGTAACAGAAGAACATAGGAACAATTTTACAAGTGGCTGCCATGGAAGTAGTTCTTCAGAGTAAATCTTTGTCATGCAGAGGAAGAAGAACAAGCAAGTCCAAAGGGCTCAAGGGAACACATATTTGCTTGTAAAAGGAATTGCACCAAGACACAGAGGGACACACTCATATCAGCAGTAACAGCACCCTGACCAAAGTTCCCATCATCTTTTTGGACCCTTCGAGTGCTATTTCAGATCTCACAGCTCCATTTTCACTTCCAAGACCAAAGCTGACCATAAATGTTCACTCTAGCTTTGCAAACATTTGTATTCAGAAGGAAAGCACCAAGTTTTTGACCTGATCTTCCAGGAGGACTCACTGGCTTCAGCCACCATTCCCACCTTCTCATCAGGGTAATCCTTCAAATACAAATATAGTATCACAGCAAACTAAAATCCATACAGAAAACTGTGTGGAAGCTTCCCTCCTAGAAAATAAAAACTTTTCTCATAAGCCAAGTTGAAAGGAGGAGGCCTAAATTGTGGTGATTGTGATCAGATCCACAACTCTCCTTCACCCCACTGCTCTGGAACAGTTTTAGGTTTTTTGCAAGAACTGCATACAATTCCATAATTAAAGTCAAAACTTGAAATTAAAGCAGCAATTCGGTCACCTTGTTGTTATAAAAAATATACTGCAGAATCTCAAAGACAGAATGCGTTTTCTAGTAATTAAGAAATTAGTTTAATGAGTTAAAAAAAAATCAAGACAGGCTATAATTACCAATTTCAGTACTGTCAAAACCCAAATGTTCTTAATGCTGAAGCAAAGCAGACTCTTCATACCCCCCCACAGTTACAGCCCCTGAATCTTCATGCACTCTCACAGATTGCAAGGGTTAGTGTTAACACAAACAGGAAAATTAAGACTTTTTTATGGTCTCAACGTTAAGAAATAGACCATAGAACCACAGAATTGCTTCAGGTTGGATTAAGATGAGTGAATCCAATCATTGTCAAGCCCAGCACTAAACCATGTCTCCAAGTGACACATCCACATGTTCTTTAAACACTTCCAGGGATGCTGATTCTGCCAGATTCAAACAGATGCTGAAATACACATTATTAAATTGAGAAGATCAATGACTACACAGAAGTTCCATTTGCTATCAGATACACACACTGGGCTGTCATAACCCAGAAACCTTTTTCTTTTAGCACTAATTTCTAGGTAAAACCAACTTCAAAAGAAATTAAATACAGAATTTCAACATTTAGATTTTTGTTGTTGTTTTGGCTCTGATATTAAGCACCACAAACCTACACACACCATTTTTAAGGGATGGTATGGAAAGAGCAAAGAACACAAAACTGCAGAGCAAGGGGCAACCTTGGAAGAAGTCTGTCTTATTTTGGAGTTTGATGATGCTTTAAGGAGTAAACAGACAGAAAATAACCAGTTCTGCACAGATGCCTGGTGTTTACAACTCCACCACCCAAGGGCTTGTAGAGAAGAATTCTTTAGGGCTCCAAAGCCTGTTCCAAACTCCAAGCTTTGGCTCCCAGGGTTCCTTTCTTATCCAATCATTATACTTGCAGCTCTGTGGCTATTCCTGAGGATGAGACTCCCTCCCTGGAGCAAACAAACCCTGGAATGACAGGGCTTGGGCTCCTCTTTGCTGAAGGAGAACCACAGCAGCCCCAAAGTGTCATTCCCGCCCTGCTCGAGGGCTCTGGACCAAAGATGTGCAATCCCACTCCACAGAGAGCTCCCATACAGATCCCTCCTCCTGGGCAGCCTGAGCACCCCAGGGACAGAAAATAACTCTGCTCCAGGGCTGGTGACTCCTAAAAACAGAGTCACAGCACTTGCAACATCCCAGCCTGGGGCCCTCCCAGTCAGGCTGATCTGAACTTGCCTCCAAGACTTCCAAATCCTTGACCCAGCAGCAAAGCACAAACAGGGGAGGGGGGTGAAGCAGCAAGAATTACTGTGCAATGCTCAAAATGCAGAGATTTTATTCACTAGGTGCCTGAAACTTTGTGAATAATAGTAATGATGAGGTACCAAACCAGAACTGACTTGAAGGATGGACCTGAAAGGCAAATTCTCTGGCACAAAGAGTTTACCCATGTCTAGCAGAAAAGTTTAGCTAGAGGTGCTTTCTGACATGGGGGAACCACAGTTTCCTGCACTTAAAAGTAAGTTGTAAAGACATATAAAAGCACAGAAGCTCACTGCTTTCCTCCTGGGGAAACACCAAATTTCTTCTGCCATCGTTTGTTTTTATGTTTCAGTACCTTCACAAAATAACAGTGAGACCAAGCAAGTTTTTAAACTCCAATTAAAAAATAAAATTGAAAATCTCTTTAAGCATGGAATATACTTTTTGTCCATAAAGTCAAGCATGAATATTTCTGTGCAAGCAAAATAGCACCTTCTAAGGCTTCTAAAGCTCAGTAAAGCAACATAATCAATGCCAAATAACAAAATGAATATCTTGTTATGTAAATTATCAACCACTTCAAGAAATTACTAATAAGTGTGTTGAACAGTTTGACCACAATCTAAAGTTTAGAAGAGGAAAATGGGCTTCAAACACAAATCAACTCCTACTGGAAGCCTTTCCAAAACCCTTGAGATTAGGAATTCAGGTCTCTATCTCAGCCTCAAAACATTGCTGACTCAGAGGAAAGCAAGTTCCACATAAACTATTCAGAATCCTTCTCCAAATGTCAAATGCCGCCCCATAAAATATATTTTGCAGGCCGGGGTAGATGCCAGACTTAAAAAAAAAAAAAATTAAAAAATTTAAAAATCAAGAATCTCTGTTAAAAAAAAAGCTTTCTCTTTGCTCCTGATCCCACTGTGGTTCAGTCATTGAGCTGCAATAATAGACAAATGCTGCCAAGGCTACTGCCTTTATTTATTTATTTCCCCCCAAGGCTGGGACAGGACAAGGCTGTTTTGCCATGAGAAAATCACAGTGCCAGACCCCGGCCTTGGGTTGGGGAGCTCCATGACAACAGGGGCTGTTTCTAAAAGGCATCCAGCTCTTGCTGCCAAGGAATGGAGTGCTGGCCTAACCTTCCTTTTGTTCTTTTTCTATAGCCTCAATACTCCATTTTATCCATGAACAAGGCTGCCAAGCAGGCTGGCTGATCAATACTGCACCTTCCAGACCTCATCTTCCTATGGATTCTCTGTCCTGAATGAAAAAAAAAAAAACAACACAACACAGGAAGCCTGCAAATCTGCTTTTACTTGCAAAGCCCAAACCAGCAGCAATGTAGATGTACTCCCCCCTGCCACGTTTTCAGGTTTGCAGATGTTGGCACACCTAAAATAGAACCTGAAGTTGAAAAATTAACATCCAAATTACATTCCTAAGTTGTCCCAAGCACTCATTTCTCAGTGCTCCTCTCGACTGTTCATTTAATTTCTCATTTTCTGCAGCTGGAGTATATAAACAAATGATCAGCATCCCAGGCAGCTCTGCTCACTCATTCCCTTGCAAGAACACACCAGAAGAAGTTTTCTTTGTTAGAGCAGTGCCCTTTAAAAGTAATCATTTTTAAAAAGTCCCCTACTCTTTATCATGCTGAATTTTAAAGGGCATTTAATTTAAAAAGATTAATTAGCTTTGTTATGAGATCAGCACAGGTGTAGCTCTCTGAATCACCTTCTGTTTGCCACAAAACAGCTTTATCTGTGTAATGTTATTTCAACACTTCAGCTACAGAGGAGGCAATTTGATTCATGAAGAGTGATCTGTAATCTAGTCAGTGAAATAAAAATAAAAATAAAAATCAAGCTCAACATTGGCATTAAACACATCAAATAATACTGCACAGGTGATCACAAGTTTAACATCAGCACCACTTTGAATACACTTTTTTAAAAATTTTTCCCACACCCTCTACCCAGTGCTCAGCTATGAGTACAACAGAACTGTGTTATGAAAAATTAACAAGATTTAGAAGATAGTTTTCTTGTTTCTATAAAGAGAGTAACTGCTTATACTTCTAAACCCAGTGGCACACTAGGGAAAAAAAAAAAAAAAAAGAAAAAGCCACTTTTATTGCTACTCAAAATGTTAAAAAGTGGGTCACTATAATGAAAACATGTATCTGTCTCCAAAATCCCATCAGCTTTGTCTGTCTACTCAACCGTCACAATCCTCCCATACCCTTGACAAATCTGCAGCACCAAAATTCTCATTTCCCCAACCTTTCTACACAGCTCAGTGAAATTCTGCAGGTAAAAAAAAAATCAGACTGTGAAGTCCCTTAATGCAAGGACAGAGATTATTATCTTGACACTCCTGATGCATCATTCTGGTGTTTATTTGGGTGTTTTTCCAAAGGAAAGGTTTTTCCACAGGGCAACTCCCTTTCTCACAACAGAAAGCCACAACTGGGTCAGCTGCAAATTGGATCATTCAGTGAAACTTTCAGTAAATTAATTACTCACCATGAACTTTTAGGTCCCATCTTGGGGCAAATAAAAGTTTGCTTGCACAGAATTTTACATGCTTTAAGTACAACCACAGAAATTTCTTCCTATGACTTATTCTTGCTGCAGGAAGAAGGAGGAAGCCAACTCTGCTTGCAAATAAAGGAATTTGTGTTCATGTTGTTCCACCCTAACACCTGAGCTGCAAACTGCACAGGTAATGGTGTGCATCTCTTCTGGAATTTATTCCATCCACCAAAAGTGAACCTGGATGTAAAATCATCAGGGAAGAAGCTTCACGAGCTAGTTGATATTAAAAATAATGTCAAGAAAATCCAAAGCAGGCTATACCTGCTTTTCTGAGCCATCACAGATGGCCAGCTCTCCACTTAACAAATCCTTTAGGCCAAATCAGATCTGGTTATTAAATTATTGCCTTAAACCTAGCAATAAAAAATGACCACTCAGGTAGCAAATGAGGCTGGCATTGCCTGCACATGCAGGGTTTATGTGTGGGCAGGGGATGGAGGGGACAAGAACTGCTGCTGCTCACCAACACAAGTTCTCTCAGGTTTTGTTTCACCATTTTGTTTTTAACAATTAACCCAGAGACAACAAAATCTATTTTAAAATACCTTTAGAAATGACAATTTTCAGACTGATAAAAATCCCGCTTCCTTAGTTTTTCGACCGTATCACTGAAATCTTACAAGGAAACCATCCCAATTCTCACAGATGATTTCTTTAGCTGGAGAGAAAAAGCAACCTCCACAACATGCCTACAAGCTAGACATCCAACCAAGTGTCTACTATAAATTATTTATATTTGTGACTCTGCAAACACAGATTCCAAAGCAATGACAGCATCCTGGCATGAACTTCAGGTGCAGAAAAACCAGGCAACCAAGCAGCCATAGGTGAGAAGAAAGCTCCCAAGTGTCAGGTTCTGCAGTTTACAGGGCACAGCAGTTCTACAGCTTTCTTTAAATAAGCTTTTCTTTAAACTTTAAAAACTTTTAAAACTTTTTAAACTAAGAGTTTAGGTTTTTTAGACTAAGGTTTTTTTAAACTAAGAGTTTAAACAAGCTTTTCTTTAAACTCTTAAAGCTTTTCTTTAAACGAGCACCCAGCACTTCTAATCAATCCTTCTGCAAGCAAGGAAGGCAGTGCTAGTCTTTGTCAGCTATTCCAGGAGAGTCACCAAGGCTTCACTTCTGTACCACGAAGAGATTCCCAACAGAATTGTAAAACTGAGCCTATGTGGTAGCTCAAGATCTGAAAGGCAGCAAGGCAGAAACTTGTGATAGGAAAAAAAATATAATTAAAGAAAAGCAGCACAAATTGCCCAGCAGTATTTCAAAATCTGCCATGAAAATATGGATAATATAGGATGACAGACCTGGATGCCAGGAGACATCGCACTCAATACCCACTTTTCCTGGCTAACAACCACCCTGAAATTCCACTCTTTTCAAGAAAGAAAGTGAAGATTTACGTGTGTTTTTGCAGAAGTCTCCCAATAAACTAGACCAGAAACACTGCCACACACCCCAGGGTGAAGGAGAGACAGTCAACAGGAACTGAGAGTCAAATTTCATAGTGACCTTTACTCCAAGACAAAGAATGGAGAACACCAGGCTTGAGTTACTCAGCTGGTACACACCAGAACCTGTCCAGGCCACGTTTGCTGGGCTGGAAAAAGCATCCAGCGATGCAAACACAGATCCTGCAGCTTTGTGGGATTACCAGGATCACACCAGGACACTCCCAGCCTACCTAACACACCTGCACCTTCCTCCAGCTGCTCACCTGCTGCCTCCAGCCCTGGTTTTCATTAAAACAAGACAAGACAGCAGCAATTATGGCTGTACAAAACCCTCATTTTACCACAGTTTACACACCAGAGGTTAAGGAAAGCAGAGATATCCCAGCCTCTTACAGGCAGCACCTCTGGCTGATGCTGAATCAGACAAAAGTTCAGCACTGCCATCCATCCCCTCTTAATCAGCCTTTAATCTAAGCAATGTTACATCTAAGGTGGTATTTTTTTTTTCCCTTCTCATGAATGACAGGGCCACCAAAATAAAAACTTAGCGGTACTTGTTCATGCTTTTAAAATCCATTTAATGCACCTCAAGTAAATAAGCACAGCTGTGTTTTATGCAGCTACAAACCTGTCTGGAAAACCTTCCTGCTGCTAAAACACATGGATGGAAATAAGAACACTTCCCTAAGTTGCCCAGTTTATTCCTTAAACCAAGAGGACAAATGTTTTTAAAAAAAAGCACACAGCAGCATGGAAAACCAAGACCACAATTGCTGATATAAAATCAGGTGCTCAGAGTTCAAATTTAAATTTTTTTTATTATAGCCACCTTCCCCACCTCTCCCTCCCTTCAGCCTGACAAAACTCAGTGAATTCAGCAAACCCTCTGCTGATGATCAGGACAAATCTCCCAACCTTTAAACCAAGCAACAATTAAACAAATAAAAATGAAGACTCCAGGAAAGGTAAGGCAAAGTCACCCCAAGTTGTAGAGTTCTGGGCCAGCCCCCAAAGCAGGGATGGAACACTGGAGAGGAGAAGACCTTGGAACCCCATGGAGACAACTGGAAATGCAGCAAAGCAAGAGGAAATCAAACTCAAACTGTGCTGAATATAGCAGAGATCCATCACCCTATAACCCACAAATATTCCCTCTCTGCCTCATCTCCTGAATGAAGGTGGAAGGTGGCATGGAAAGAGAAATAGAAGGAAACTTTCTAATCTTCTTTAATGTGCATTCTTATTTATCAAAAAAGATTGCTTTGATATTGTGAATATTTTAATCAAGCCAAAAAGGTTTTTGTCAGGAAATAAAGCTTCATAATAAAATGACTGTTTATGCTCCTTTTATTGAGCCTCCAGCTTTCGTAGCTTAACTTCCAGAATCTTACTGAGCAGCAACAATTATGTTCTCATTAAAACTGCACAAAAACTGTCAGAGCATCTGACATAACCAGAAAGAAGAGAAAAATTCAAACAAAACTGAGATTACAGTCAGTTAAAGGAACAATGATACAGTGCACTTTTAAGTCTTGTATGTATTACATTTTTCCTAGGAAAACCACGTGGGGAGGGAATTTTAGCAGTAGTTATGGCTGTCTTTGATGCCCTTTTCCTTGCTCTGGTGCTGCTGCTCATCCAAGATCACAGTGAACCAGTTCAGGAAGTTAATCTGGTATTTAAAGAACTAGCCAGCATTAAAAGTGAACGGCATTAAAAACCAAACTGATCAATAAAATGTGGTTTAGCCCTCTGAAAGAGCTCCTTGCAGGCAGGGAGGAGGTGGTGAGAGTGAGATTCCTCCTCTGGCAGCAATCTGCTGGACTGATTTAGCTGGAATATCACATCACCTGCTTGGACTCCTGTGATGGGAGATGACTCCAGGCACTTCCCCACAGCTCAACTGACAAGGAGACCTTGGAGAAGCCAACACAACTCACTGGAGTTGGATTCACATGCCCATACCCTTGACAGGAACACAGGAAATGTCTGGATTATTGAATTAGAACAGATTGAACTCATCCAAGCTTTGGTCTCCCTCTCTCAGCTGCCAAGGCTCCAGCACCACGTGTGCCTCCAGCCCTGCATTCTCCAGCTCTCTCATGACACCTTCATGGGGAAAAGCCATCCCTGGATGCAAACTGGCTGGTTCTGTGTGCTCCAGCACAACTGATGTTCAAACCTTTCTGAGATATTTCAGTCTGCTTTAATTTTGCATAGAAATAAAAATCACAGAATCACAGAATGATTTGGGTTGGAGGGGACTTTAAGGAACTTTTTGGTCAGTTCTCTGCAACTGTTCTGTGCAAAGACATCACAGAAATTGCTCTTTCACATTTAGCCATCAGTCCATCTACCAAAGCATCCCCCTTTGGTAGGTACCAGAATTGTAAAAAGCACTTTACCACCTGCTATGGCTCTGCACAGCAAGGGATAAGCTCAAGGAAAAGCTTTCACAGTTCAGGGTGTTTCCACTGCTGATGGCAAAATTGTGGCATTCTAAAGGTGGAGTGAGCATCTCCTCCTTTAACACACCCAAAACTTTCAGGGAAACGGTGTGGTTAAGAGTATTTTAACTTTTGAAACACAAAAGGTGTAGCAGAGTGAGTTTCCTGATCCTAAAGCTGCCAGGACAGGATGAACTGTGGAAGGGGAAAGGCTGCAACAGCAAAGCACACCGGTGTCCCTGGAGAGATCCTGCTCAGCTCCGTGTGTTCCAGGGGAGGCAGGGAAGGGAATTACAGCTAATTGAAAACATTTTGCATAATTGGAGCTGATAAGAGACATATACCCATCACACCAGGAAACTGTTTGCATCCTTATAACAATTACAGCACATATAAAATTCAGATGCTAAGCAAACAATTAGAAACACTAGCACTGGTGGGAAAAAAAAAAAAAACAAAAAAAAACAACCCAAAACAAAAAGGTGAATAAATGGACCATCACCATTACAAAAGCAACAACAATGCTACTTTTAGAGCTTTTTTCAGACACAGGAGAGCATATTCATTGGAGATACTGAGGGCAGGAGGAGGAGGGAAATGACAAAAGGAAGATTAACACAACTGTCTTGGGGAAAGACTTCAATTAATATTAAGAACAACCAGAAAGACAAAACAAATGATGCAGAAACAACACCAGGCTCCCTATATGGAGTACAGCGAGCACATGGTACAAAGACAAACCTACTTCAAACGTGCTCTCAGTGGTTTCATCTCCCCCCAGGGAGCCAACACTACGCAAATTCCTTTTTCCTTTTTTATTTTACTAGCTAGTAAAGGCAAACAGTTGGCAAGAAGATAATAAGCAAGCAGTTATCAGACGAAGAAGAATAATTTTTTGAGGTATCTCAGAGCAATGACACAGGGCTGGAGAGTGGCTCTGTGCAAGATTTTACCAGAGGGCCCTGCAGTCAAACCATGTTCAGGAACAGAACAGATTGTTAATTCTCATAAATGTTTACAACAGCGTCTTCCTAAACATTTTGCGCAATTCAAACCAATATTTTTTCTTTTAAAATTATATAATTCTAGCTAAAACACCAGCAGATTAACATTAAGGTAGCTGCTTCTCCACTCGGGGCAGTAATTCTTCTGCTTTAATTCTTCCACTATTACAGCAACAGATGTTGTAGGATCCTCTCCACAACACTCCAAAGCCTACCCAAGGTTATATTCCTCCCTTGCTCATGCAGTGCACAGCCACCCAGCTGAGCCCTACCCTGCTGGGTTAATTAAAACACATGGATTGAAGCACGCCCGGAGACACTGTGGTAAATTCAAGATAAGCAGAAGCTCTCCAGTGCAGATCCTCACAAGTTTGGAGTTGTTTGCTTCCAAACACATGCTCAGGTAGCATCCCTTGCATTCCCTTCTTCTCAACCCTGCACTTAAATGGTTTGTTTAAATCCAAATCAAGCAAAAACAGCATTCCTCAGATGCCACTTTGCTTTGCTTTAAGTACATGGAAGGAATAAGCTCCAGCTCACACGTCCTTCCTTCAAGGAGAGAGAGGAGCCTTCCAAAGGGATTGATTTGAAAATCTATGCCCACTTCAACTCCTCAACAGAGCCACTGTGTTCCAGGGGTAATTTGAGTTTAAGATTAAAATGCAGCAGAGACCGGGACTGCACTCGTTTGTTTGTCTGTTTTCCAAGTTCATCTCTTTCATTTTGCACAGCACAAAGTCCCTAGCCAGAAACCACACGGGCTGGGTCCTCTTGGAGCATCCCTGCCAGACTGGAACTGGAATGAATCCTTCTGAAAAGGATTTTCACATCCCAAATGAGAAGAAAGATTGTGAGGCATGTGATCTCCCCTCCCCACATTTCCCCCAGGCTCAATGCACAGTACTGCTGGCACTTGCTTAATAAAAAAAGGCAAAAGGAACCATTCAGTAATTTCTATCACTTCCCGAACAAAACCTGGTGGGAAGGGAATACACAAACTGCAGAAGTAACTGCCAACAGAAAGGTTTTGCATCCAAACACAAGCCCAAAGTATGCTGAGGGTAAAAAATTCAATGGCCCAGCTTCCTAAGTCACTTCTTATTTACATTTCAAAGGATATGTTGCAGAGCCACCACATTTAATTCTATTTTACCCCTCTTTGTGACAGTGGCAAAAAGCCTAAATTTAAGTCTCAGTTGCAAATGGACAGAACAACAGGACTTTCAACAAACTTGAACAAATCATCCATGGACATCTTCCCAAAGCAACCTGTGTGCTGTACACAGCAACTTTGCCAGGCAGCAGTTAAGGACCCACTTTGAAGCTGTGGTTGATTTGAAACCTTCTTTGCCAAACTTATAAAATTAAAGGCTGATCTTCATTTGAAGCATGGGTGACACAACTAGGATGGGAGAGGCAAGCACTCCAAACTGCAGCTGCAGGAGGCAGGGAGGAGCTTTGGAGTTTTGTCCACTGTAAGAAATGGAAAGATAAAAACTTCCACAGATACTGAAGAGTTTGATTTGCAGCCTTGGGAGAAGCCTGGATTGATGTAATAATAATAACAATAAAAAAATAAAATCAAATATTGTTGATGTAATAAAGGTACACAGACATCAAGCAGAAAAACTATAAATTTATGTTCCTGTAGTAATAAGTAAGAATATGCCTTAAATAACTAAGAAACTGTATTAGGTAAGATGGTGAAGGGTTTTATAGTGTAGTAATGTAATTTTATAGAGTTTAGATGTTATAATAGATGTACCTGAGATAGAAAGCCATTGGATAAAAGCATACACAGTGCAGCAGAATTAAGTAGAGGTGCTAGGTTAGAAAAACGAAATGAACTCTGTGGCAACTTTCCATTAGATCAGAAAGTTATAAATTGCCTTGTAACAAAGAAACTTGTGACTACTTTTGAGCTATGGGCGACTTTTTACTCCTCTAAAATCTCACTGCCCCCGAGGCTGATGTTTATCAGAATAATAAATCATTATTAGCACAACCTGGAAACCCGGAGCCAACCATGCACGTTCCCAACCCAACTCCCCAGAGCAGCAAGCCCCCAAAATGGTTATCCCTGCTGCCCTGGGCTCCGTGGTTGTGTCCTCACAGGAGGATTTGATGGCAACAGATGACCACAGCATCCAGAAGCACTGCTCATGTAGCCGGCATGCTGCTAATCAACAGCAAGAGCAGATGGAATGCAAATCTCCCAGCGAGGGAGGGAGACCAGGAGGCTGTCACCAGCTTGCTCCCACCACGTAAATGAGCTATTATCAATTAGGAGCTAAATTCAGACGGGATTTTGGTGAAAGGCAACACTTCAAGGTGTTTATGGGGGAAATCCATCTGCACTGTCTAAAAAAAAAAACAAATCCACCGTGTGCTGTAAGGTTTATTCTGTGCTGGTTTGTTCGTGCAGCAGGACAAGTGGGTGCTGTCCTGATTTCAAGTCCTGCAAGGATTTTTTTTAATTTAAGCTTTAGGCAAATTTAGTCCATCAAGTACGGTGAGGATGGCCTTAACGAAGGTAACGTTATTTTCTTCTCACCAGAATAAATTTTTTTATTATTTTTGGCAATTATTTCAGAGGCTGGAATCAGCTCCTTTTCAACAGCAGAAGAGAGGGGATTAGAAAAAGCATCATCTAAGAGTCACACAGAAATGAAGTTTTGTTACATCCATACTGGTCTATGCCAGCAAGACACAAAGAACCAACCTCAACAGATTTGGGGGTTAAAGCATGTAAGGCTTGAGGGTTGATCCTTCAGCAAATTCAACACAAGAAGAACTGAAGCTGCCCCAGTTCATTCACTCAATTGATTCACCAACTGTTCTGAAACATGAATAAATATGTAAGTGGTTACTCTGCTCTAATTAGTGACATTGAGTGAATCTAAGCAGAGAGCCCAGACCTCCAGCCCTTGCATTTAGCTCTCGGTGCCTCGCCAACCATGCACGTTCAGCAATCAGGTGTGTAATGCAGGGATGGTTGCTTTTTTTCCCCCCCTTCACATTTAGGGTGGAAAATAAGGGGGTGGGGCACAGGGATGGACAAATGGAATTAAATCCTTAAATCCAGGCAAAAGGTCTAAACGTGCTTAAAGAAGTGTTTTGAGGGGGGAAAAGAATTAGAGAAGAAGACAAAGCAATAAAGGAAAAATCAAACCGAGTGCAATTGCAGAAAACACGAAGCAGATGATGCATTTCCTATGTGATAGCTTAAACAAGTCCCAAGGCACACCTCCTCAGTCCATCAAACACCACATTTACATAAAATCATTAATTCATTACAGTCATGAAAGAACACAGGGCTGGGTTAGGAGGGATGGGATGGAATGAATGAAGTGGAAATATAAACCAGAGCCACAAGCAAAATGCCCATATCCATGCACACAGAGCTTCCTGAAGGACAAAGCTCACAAGTAACCTCAAAGAAATGCCTCAAAGTGAAAACCCCTCATGTTTGCCCACTCTAAACCATCCTAGTTTCCAACAGACAGACAAATGTACACATGGTAGTAATGCTACTCATGTGCCTGCCCTCTGTGGCTCTCTGGAGGGAAGATGCTGATGCTGCACTTGGTCCTGCTGCCAACAAGAGTTATTTGCTTCTGGTTTGGTCTCCATTACCCTGGATTAGAAACACAGCCTCCACCCCTGCCAAACAAGGTCTCAGCCACCTCTTTCAACCCACTGGAGTCAGCTTCTCATACAGCTTCTTGCCCTTCCTCTGAAATAATGGTAATTTTTAACCATAAAGTAGTCCAAAAGATTAAAGCCTCCCCCCAACCCAGCAAACTTACACAGAACATATGAATTAATTTTCAGGTTTCCTGGCTGTTTTATCACTTGATTCACACACACAGAGCCCAAAACTGCAATTCTGTAGCTATCAATCTGCCTCCAGAGACAGTGTTAGCACGGCAATCCCCCCACACAACACAAGTGGTCTTACAGACGGCGGCACTATTTTTAAAGCAGAACATGGATGTATTTTCCTCTCCTTTGCCAAACAAGTACATGAAATGTGCCACATGGCAGGTAGCATGCAGATGACAAAACAGTCAGAATTCAGCAGAAATACAAGATGGGGTTGCCAGAAGGATTCCAACAACTCTTTGTCAAAAAAAAACCCCAAAAAAAAAAAACAAAAGAAGCCCCAAACCACACTGATAGGTGCTCCACCAAAGTTTTGTCACATCTTTGCTCTCCAGGGATGAGAACTTCCACTAATGTTGTCATTTCAAACTCAGCTGGATGAAAGATAACTGCATTTAACACCAAAGCAGCATCCTGGGACTGGGATGTAAACTTAACCAAGTATCTGATGTTGTGTCTGCATTAAACTCTGAGACAGAAGAGTGATGGAAAGAAGTCATCCTGAATTTAGAGATTATTCCAAGAGGAACTGCTGGCACAAAGGAAATAGCCTGCACCAGAGGGCAAGACAGAGTAAGGGAGAGGCTTGGGCAGAATGAACACACAGTTCATTCTGGGGAAAGAGTTCTCAACTTCAGAGCTCACCTGACCAGCACTTGCAGGAACACAGCAGAAGCAAGGCTGAAAAAAACTCTCTCTGGGATGAAATACATTCTTCATACAGACAAGAAAGTCTAAATCACATTTGAAATTCGTAACCAGGACAGAGCTGAGCATTTGTCACAATCACCCTGACATCTGAAAGGTCCATTTGCTGTTAATACACCCAACCTAGGAGGTTTGTACAGCACAAGAGAACACATCAACACAAGGTACCAAAGGAAAACAGGCACAAAATAAAATGCAAACAACATTTAAAGGGAACTGCAATCATTTACTGGGAAAAGAGCAGGTTTCCCTTTCTCAGGGATGTGTGGATACCTGGAGCAGCCCCAGAACACCAGGACAACGCAGCTATCAGCTACAGGGGATTGTCTGGAGGGACACGAGGACACCCACAAGGCACAGGACACAGTAGCACATGGGGCAGCCTCCATCCAAGAGTCACTGAACATTAAATCAGTTCTGCTTCTTTAGAATGAGCTTGAAAAGCCCAAGCTGAGTGAGTAGCTGCTGCTGAACTAATGGGTATCATTTGTGCTTATTGTAAAAGAGCAGATTTAGGGAATTTATAGCAAGTGACACTTCGTGCGAGAGCATTTTTGCAGCTAACAGCAAAGAATTTTATCATTTTGGGTTTGCTTCTGCTGTTTGCAATTGAAGACCCACCAGCACATCCATCTAGCATGCCTTATTAGCATGTTGTTTAGTACTACTTAAGAAATTACCTTTGGATACCCACAAACGATGTATTTCTCCTCATTAGCACTGAAAGACTAAAAAATAAACTCTTTCCCTGCAAATGCAGTATAAATACATGCCACCTCTACAACTAGCAGCAAAGACTCAACAGCAACAGCCTATGTTTAAAATATTCACAACAAAGTTTCGAGTAGGCAAATCTGACAAGGATTAAACTATGTTCCATAGGGGTGATGGTGTACTCAGACACATTCAGGAACGCTGCCAGTACTTAAAATAAGATTTGCAACATTGTGCAAAAGAGATTTTATAATTTTAAATAATTGCTTTTTATTTTGAGTGGTAAAATGTTTGCTGAAGCAAGTGTTTTTTATGAACCATAGCCTACTGCCCTAGATTCCCTCTCTGAAAATTGTAATTATTTTATTATAGCAAAATAGTTACATCGTTTTCAGAGCCTGAAATGGTAACGCTGTCAAAAGACATATGCTGATAGATATTCCAGTGCCATTAGCAATGAAACCTGACTTCTTTTAACAAATCTTTAACAAAGTCTCAATGAACCAACTTGTGCCTCGCTGAGGCTTTAATGAGCAGAGGTGAGCTGCCTCCAGCGCCACTGAAACACAAAAAGCTCTGAGCAGCTGTGGTGGGAGTGTTTGCATCCCTTTGTGCTGCTGCCCACAAACCTATGGGTAACCACAGAGCTCACATAACTCCCACCCCTCCTTTCACCAGAGGTCAGGACAAGAGCCAGCACAGCAGAGCAGGCACTGAAATGATGGAGGAATGGAAAAGAGAACCCAGTGCTGGCTGCACCTGCCAGATGCCAGCAGCAGATGGATTCAGATGCACTTGGATCTCTCTGCTCGCTGGGAACCCCTCACTGCTGCTATCCACGGACACGAAATCCATGTGAGAACTAAACCACAGAAAAACCATAAATGAGAACCAAGAAACGTGTTCTACACGTCAGACTGGGCATTACAGCCTTACAACACCGTGTCCAATCTGAGGGGAACACCAAGCAAGAGACAAACAAACACATCCCCAAATATTTATCGTGACACGCTGCTGTGCAGAGGGATGAGGCAAACCCCCTCCACTTCTGTGCTGAGTGGAGGATGGAGAGACCTTGGGAGACCTTGCCCAAGCAGTGGGAAGGAGAAGTTGTGGAGGTGGATCTTTTATTTACAGGAGTTAAAAATGAGCTTCCCAGAGAAATGAGTTTTTAAATAACCAGAAACAGCCCTGCTTCCCAACAGCCAGAAAAAAAGGTTCTTGCAAACTCTCCTGGCTTTTTTTTTTTTTTCCTTGCTTTGCATATGCAGCTCATTAATGGGTTCTCCATCTGCACTCACAATTGCTCTTAACATTTGCACAGCCCAAGACAAAGATGTTCTGGGCAAGCCACAGCCTCTTCTGACAACTGTCACAAACGAAACGCCAAATCAGTCTGGTGACATCTTTGACCCATGACAACACTGCGGCTTCTTGGAAGGAAATTCCTGGAAGAAATCGATGCAGTGCTATAAAACCCTGTCACTTCTGCTATTGCTCAACAGAAAGACTGCATCAGCAAGACAAAGGCGACAGAAAATGCAGTCCCAGGATATGGGGTGGGATGGAAAAGGCTGCAAGAGCTCAGGTGGCTTCATGAATACAACCCCAGTGGCACCAGCAGGGAATGTACGGCAAGAGGAGACTGCAAGGCAAGTTCTGCTCCTGGATCTCCTGAATTCCCACCGCTGGGAAACTGGAAAAGCCTTCCTTTGGAAAAGAAACACCACGCTGTAATCTATAAATAAATAAACATATCATGTCAAGAGCCACTTTCCTCTCTTATTTTACCCGCTCGCTGCCCAGCTCCCACACATCCTGCCACTGATGATGAATAATTCCCTTTTAAACTCAGGGTGCACGAGCAGGGATCACGAGGGCAGAACACCTCCTAACAAAGAACACTCTCCCATCCGTGTGGGACAGGGATATTTTGCTATCATCTCCATCAGAGCAGTGCACTCAGTGCTACGTCCCCGTGGGCTGTACTGAGCTCACGCGAGGAGCAGCACGCAGCCCCCGAGCCCTGCTAGAGCATCTCCCCCTCTGTCCCTTTTCCATCTTAATCCACACTGGCACATCCTGACTTCTGTGACTGCTCAGAGTTTTTGTGAGATGTTGTTAGGAGGGCTCCAGGCACCCTCCCCACGCAATCCTCCGGTGCTCGCTATTGTCTCTGCTCCCACTTGTTTAAAATTCCTTCGGGATACTGACACATCTCAACAGGGCTTTAATAATAGCCTAATAATTGCTCCAGACAATAACTTACATTGTATTGAGTGCTCGCCTGTCGGGGAGGGGGGGGTGGGTAGAAGGGTTGCCTTGGTAACAACTAAAAAAAAAATTCATATGGCAAATAGAGACATGAAAGGACACAGGCTGATCCCTGCTCAAAAATCCGTGGGAAATGGTGACATTGGCAGGAAAGTAAAGCTCTCCTGGTCACAGTGTGTAAATAGCACTAAAACCCAACTTATCTGGAGGTTTAATTAAGGCTTAGGTAAAGAAGATGTTATGAATTATGCAGTAAGGGCCAGAGGTAGCAGACACTACAATTTCAGTGTGCTGTCAAAGCCCATTCTCAGTTTCAGGAAGATGGAATTTTGTCATCTAAACAGCTTAATTTAAAGTGCTGGAGACAAGGTAATGAGGTCAGTAATCCAGAATGCTCTGAGCTCGTGTTTTGTCTTTGCTCTGCTTTGATCAATTTTCTCTGGCAGCTTTCTTTAAAAGACATCAATATTGTAATACAGAGAGTCAGTTTTTAAAACACCGCAAAGATTGCTGCTGTGCGCCTGAAAATACACATGTGCAAACTACATATTTCCACATTTGTCCTACAGAGCAGGCAAAAATACCTCCTACAACCACAATCCACCTGGCCCATCCCTCCCTTCCATCCTCCAAGCCTGCAAAAACACAGGAAAAAAAAAAACAAACCAGGAAAAAGCACTCAAAGAGGCCTTTTTGGTCATTAGTGGCATAATGGCTCAACAGTTCATGCTCCACGTCGGGGAAGTGACAGCAGCAGACAGAGCAGACAGCAGCTCACTCCATCCAAGAGGAGTCACACTAATGGATAGATTAAGAGCAACCTGCCCAGCAAATAGCAGAGACACAGTGGCAGCAAAGCCGCCGCGGGAAAGGCTCCCCCACGACTTTTTTCATTAGTTATCTCAAATTAAATTCATTTTCCAAAGCACACGAACAATGATGACTAATAAAATCCCGGTCCCACGATGCCATTTGATGCCCATCTGTTCCTGAGGAACTAGAGATGGCTGGACATGCTCATGTGCATCATCAGCATCTACTGGGGGAAGCTGTGAGTTCACAGGGCTTTTTATCACGGAAACACGGAATTGTTGAGGTTGGGAAAGCCCTGCAAAATCACTGAGGCCAGTCATTAACCCAGCAATGCCAAGGCCACTTTAAACCATGTCCTCAAGTGCCACATCTTCTAAATCCCTCTGGGGTTGGTGGTTCTTCACTTCTTTGGGCAGTCTCTTCCAATACTTGACAACCCTTCCAGTGTTTTTTTTTCCTAATATCCAAACAAAACATCAGCTTGAGGTATTTTCCTCTCCATCAGTCACCTATTATCTGGGAGAAGAGGCCTTCCCTCATCTGTGTACAACCTTCAGGTGGTTCTAGAGAGTAAAAAGATCTCCCCTGAGCCTCATTTTCTCCAGGCTGAGCCCCTCCAGCCTCTTCTCATCAGTGTTGTGCTCCAGATCCTTCCCCAGCTCCATTCCCTTCTCTGGACACACTCCAGCCCCTCAATGTCCTTCTTGTCACAAGGGTCCCAACCTGAGAATCACACATAAGATCACTGGTGAGATGATGGTTTTTGTCTTCTTTTCTGTCAGAGTCAGGATTAAATGCTCCAGACGGTGTTTCTTATTTAGACTCAGATGTTTATTAATTCTCATCTATGTTACAGTCTCACAAGCTGTGAGTTGTAGCTAACAAAGTCAAAAATGGCCTCTCTTTCTTTACAAGACCTTTTAAGGATAAAATGACCAATTATGAAGTGACACCTGAATTATTGTTACTTTTAACTTAATAACCAACCACCCATGGCCCGCAATGTGGATTTTTCCATCCAATTACAAAACACCACCCAAACCCATGAAGAAAAAGGTGAAAAAAGAAGGACTGGCCACCACCCTAAATCTTCCATCTTGCTTTATATATATTATTATATTATTAAACCTTAAACTCTAAATTTTCCAGCATGTGATATCACACATTTCTATTCAAACTCCACACCCATAATCCCAGTGCTATAATTTAATTTTGGAAGCCTTTTCCACAGCCTCAAGTCAATGCAGGGTTTGCTTGGGGGTCAGCACAAAAAGTCTAAAATTCTCAGTGCCCAGGGTTCCAACAGGGCACTGACAAAACAAATTCAGGGATGTGGTTCCTGTGCTGGTGATGATGGCAAAGATGCCCCATCCCAGTGGATGAGGAAGCTCTGGACACTGAACAGGGAATGTTCCCCCAGGGGATGGGAAGAGGGAACAGGAGGGAGCTACAGGGGACATCTCACCCTTATGGAAAGGCCACCTCAGGGAGGGACACACAATAATAGCCAAGCAACCTTGCTCTGCTGGTGGGAGGCTCTCAGAGAGGCAAAAGACAAAGAGCTCCTCTCCAAAGGAAAAGGGCACAAGCTGATAAGATGGATTCCTTCCAGCACGGCGTTTTCTCCCCAGCAGCCAAGTAAAGGGGTTGGGCTTTCTTACTATTGCCTTTGGAAACGGGATCAGAATGCAGATATTTCAAAGCCTGTTCTGGCACAGGCCCAGTTGCCTTGCCAGCGAGATTTCCAACCTTTAACACCAAGCAAAATCCTACTAATTGCAGAATTGTTCATTCTTCAAAGAGTCGTTCCAACAAAGCTTTACAAAACCAACGACAGCAGATGAGGCCAGTACTGCTTGTTTATTCTGCAAAACACTTCATGGCAGAAATTTAAACCTACAGGCATGAGAAAAGAAGCAACATTCTGTACTAACTCCAGAGACCCCTTTTCACTTTGAATTTCAGATTTCAAGCTGCCTGTAGAAAGCTGGAAGAGAAGCTGTTCGCTTCCACCATGAGATGGAAACAAAGCAGCGACAGGAGGGAAAAATGGGGATTGGAAAAGGGCTGGAAAGGTGAAAATCCCCTGTGACATCCAGATTATGATTTGCTGCATATCACAGGATACCTGAGCACCTTGAAAAGGGAAATTACTGCCTCCTCTGCTATAAGGAGTGTTTACCCCATGCCTTCTCAAACCTGGGAAGAAAGCAGACTGATGATACTGCAATTTAGTTCAGCCATCCAAATTGCCAAACCAAGCCTACAGCAGTGACTAAAAAGCCTGGTTTATCTACAGCAAGTATGTGCAGAATCTCTCCTGCCAGAAAACATCAGGAAAAACTCTGCAACAGTCTTGTTATCCGTGTTCCTAGATAAGTCCTTAAGCCAGTTGTCTCTATCTTTGACACTTGTACTCCTAAATTACAGGGGGGCCCAGAGGAAACAGGCATTTCATCAGTTAAATGGTTTTATTTCAAAATAAGCCAAATAATCTTCTCAATACCCTTCAAAATCCTTTTGGTATTCCAATCAAGGAAACTTATGAGGAGTAAAAGATGACTTAGGATAAATCCCTAAACACAGACAGATATACACACACAGACATAAGATAATTTTTTTTTTTAAATTAAAAACTCTGAAAATGCTTTAGACCAATCCTCAAAGGAAGAAAAGACACGAGAGGTAACAGGGCTGTGAAACAGCATCGTGGATACTGAGCATATACTGACATTACAGTGAGGGGAGAAAAGGTTAAAAACAAAGCAACACAATCTTTTAATAGGTTCAAGGCTAAGTTGACATTACTAAGCACATTAAACAGTAAAAAACCAAGACATTAGACCACAGGAGTGTAAGGGCAGGATTAACCAATTATGATGCTTTTGCAACAAGAACAAAGCATGCTGCAAGGCAGGCTGAAGCAAAACCAGGACCCCCTAGGAAGCAACAGCAGTTTCTTGAATATTAAGCAATGGAGAAAAAAATGGACACGGGGACAGAAAAGCTTGTTTAGGAAGGAATTTATGCTAGAGCAGGTCTTTTCCAGGGCAATGCCATAAATGGAAAAATTATGAAGAATCAGCATCTAATTGATTCAGTTATGAAATTTAATGAGATTTGCCTCAGGGGGTTGTTTTTGTTTTTTAAAAACAGTATTATTTAAGGTGAGGTGCTCAAAGAAATGAAGATGTAGCTCTAACAATTAAAAAGAAAAAAAAATAAAAAAAAATTACACGCTCCCAGCTCTTAAATATCCCACGAGCAAATATTAGCATTCCCACACCTTGTTTGCAAATAAACTTGTTTTATAAAAAGTCTGGGCAAATACAATTAACAACAGAACTGGCAAGGAGATCTGGGTTAGTTCTGGGAATAAAACCATTACAAAGAAGTTGTTTAAACCACCTTTTTGACCTCCTCTGTGCCCCAGGTCTTAGCCCCAGTCCTACTCCTTCCAGTCCAGCATCTGCCTGTGTTATTTCAGTCCAGCTTTTTGCAAAGCTGAGCTCTGAATGGGAGAAATGTTGCCCTGTTCCTCAATAAATAAATTAAATAAAATAAATAATCATGCTGCATCTGCCAGGAAAAAATAGAGAAGATATTTTGGGTGTTCAACACCTTTACTTACTGTGACTCTACTTCTGAAAGACGCATTAATACACATTCAAAACTGAACAAATCTAAAAGAAAAAATTTAAGTCTTTAAAAATCTGTCTGAACGTACAAAGAACATCTTCCTCTTAGAGCAGAGCTTTATTTCCAACTGTACAGACTGAATGCACTGGCAACACTCAACTATTTTGGATACAAACCACCTGTCTGGGAGGTCAATGAGTTGTTCTTGAGATGGACTTATTTAGAAATGAAACAAGACAAGGTAACTGAGGTTTGAAAAGGAAAACAGTGGAGATTTGTAATGTGGAACACCAAAGGGAAGTCCCAGCAATCTTTCACAAATTGGTACTTGTGAAGGTTTCCTTTCATCTCAAAAAGCAAGAAAGCAGCTGAAAGGCCCAAAGGCCTCTAGATCATCTGCATCTCTCACAAAAACATCCAAAAGAGCCAGGCTGAGACAACCCAAGAAGACCAGGTTGATTCAGCATTGAGATGATCAATGATTAAGCCTCACTGCAGCTTTGGAATCAGAGGGCTCAGAGAAGATGGAGCCAGACTCTTCCTGGAGGTGCACAAGGACATGAGGCAATGGACAGTGCACCTTAGGAAACATCCCCTTTACAGAAAGGTGAGGTAGAAGGAAAGAAGCAGAGTTGAGTTGAGAGCCTTCCTCATGGTGAAGACATCTCCAGAGATTGCTGAAGGAGAAAAAAAAAAAAAAACAAAACCATGACCAGGCAAGTAGAAATTCAAGAATTGCATTTCTTGGGAATTCCTAAAGCAAGAACTATTTATCCCTTGCGGTTAACAAGGCGCAACAAGGCTACAAAAAACGGAATAGAAACCCCCCAACATTTTAATGTGTGAGAAGAGCAGCAGTAAAGGTCTGGACAGCAAGCAGAGGAAACTCTGCCAAAGAATTCGTGTGCCATATGAAGGCTGTAACATCAATAGCCTCTAAAAACCACAAAGGAAGATGGGAAGGAGAGGGCTTAGCCAAGGCAGCACATTTTAAAGCTGTCATCTTATTATCACTATGTCATGAGTTGGACCAATGTATGTGTTTGAGGCATACTGGAAACTATGGGGTTTAATTAAATGTATTTATGGAGGATGCTTCTGAGGTTTCCAGGGTACTTTTTATAGTCCTAATGCTGTTGACAAGACAGGAAGCGATATTCATGTCAAGGACTGCACCCCAAACACAACCACCAAATTCAGTGTGTGTGTTTGAACCGCAGGATGACCCTGGTTAGGAGCCAAAATAGAAGAAAGAATCAGAATTCATATGGAGGGAAAAGGAAGAGAAAAAAGAGATTTTTTTAAAAGATTCCCATTTAGATACAAGAAGTGAGATAAGGGCTAGAAATGTAAAGCTCACCATCACCTCCTCACCTGCCATTGGTTTGGCCTTTGACTCAAACCTGCAGAAGTTTTACTGAGCATTGCTGCTCTTTTAATCACAGAATCAGAGTGGTTTGGGTGGGAAATGCATTTGTTTATGTGTATTGGTTGTTATAGTGGCAATATCAGTGATAGTGCCTTGTGCACTTCACTGTGTACAGCAAATGATGAATGAGGCCATCAAAGAATCTTTTTTTTCTGTTCAAGAAAGAGGGGGAGATGTGGGGAATGGATTTGTAGGGAATTCTCAAAGCCTGCCAGAAGGCTCACACAGTCTTGTGCATCTGTGTGCAAGCTCTGAGATTGAAAATGCTGGNGTGCAAACTCTTGAGATTGAAAATGCTGTTTTAGAAAGGCCATGGAATAGGACAGACATTGTTGAGAGAGAAATTGAACTAGAAACTGGTTTCAAATTATGACCTTGCAAATAGATTAGGTATTTTGGAGAAATAGAACTGTGAAAGATGTATTGTAGTAAGACCCACGTGGGGTATTTCAATAGATGATTGGTTTAGAAGCATTAATAGCATTGTGTGGCAAAAGCTGATGGGCCAAAAAACGTTTAGAATGTGTTGTAATTAAGAAATAGTTTGGCTTCTGATTGTGATGGAGTGAATTGTAACACCTGTATCATCTCACCCTTCTCAATGAGACTGAAAATGGAATAAAATCTTCTAAAATGCCTCTCAGGAGCCCCATCTCTGGGTCAGAAAAGGGGTTTTCTGACAAGACCCTAAAGATTATCTCATTCCACCTCCCTGCCATGGGCACCTTCCACTGTCTCTTGGTGCTCCAAGCCCCATCCAGCCTGACCTTGGACACTTCCAGGGATCCAGGAGCAGCCACAGTTTCTCTGGGCAAGCTGCTAATCTCCAAATTAGTGCTGGCACCCAAGAATTCTCCCTAATGCTGAGAAGAGAGTGCAAGAGAGCCTTGAAAATTTAAGTTATACAAGCCACTTACCTAAGCCATCACCTAAGTGATAAGAGAAAAGTTCACCAGTTAAAATACCTACTCTCACAGCAAAAAGATACAACCCCAAAAAAGAGCATCAAATGACTGGGTACAGAGGTTGTTCCAGAATTAATTCTATACTGAGAGTGAGCAGAAACACCTTACTTCACATTTTGTTAAAAAAAATATAAAATGTAAAACTGGGTTTAGTTTTCAAAGTAGAAACTATTAAACCCTGAATGCCCACAAACTCACACTGCAAACACATACAATAATTCAGCAAACTAACAGAGCATAATGGTGTGAACTGGCAAATGCACCAAGCAAGTCTGGCACTTTTCTAAAATAAACAAAAAGAGTTTAAGAAAGGT
>VWYP01007425.1:89775-103583 GCA_013400435.1 Pycnonotus jocosus | reverse complement strand
TGTTGGAAATCATAATCCAACACCCAGCTTTGCAAAGACACTTTTCACAGAAATGGGCCTTCTCTTCCCACATAAAAAACCACAATTTCTATCAAAATTCCGTGTTGTTGGAATCCAGCTTGGGCCATGTTCTGCCTGGGGCCATTGGCAGCTTCCAGGGCTCATTAGGTCTGGGAATAGGAACCTCCCATCTGATACAGAAATGCTGTCAGGGAGGGCCAGCAAGATTTCACCTTGGTGACAATAAAATGGGAGAGTTGATAATAAGAACACGCCGTGACAGCTGCTCGTGGACGGTTTCTGGGCTGTAATGTCAATCTGCATCTCGTGTCAAAGCTCTGTTCAGCAGAATTTGCTGAGGTGCCCTTGCCTCCTTGGAGAAATGAGGAAGGGAATAGCCCTTAGCTCAGCAAAACCTTTCTGAGCAAGAGATTTTTTTGGTAGGATAACTGGCTGCAAACTAACCAATATAATTTTTTTTTTCTTGTATGAAATGCCTGTTGTTCCAAGATAAACTTTCAAATGAAATTTTCCACTAAAAACCTGCATGAAAAATGCCTCCGTTTTGCTTGTCGTTATTAATAACTCTGCTCTATGAGCAGGGGAAGTAAGATATTAATCAAAACCTCTAATATCTATATATTAACTACCCAGCTTCAAACCTGATGTGGAAATGAATTTTTTAAAACATTGGTTTCCAATATGAAGGTATCATTCTTGGTAAATGAGGATGAAGCCCATTATTTTACTTAAGCAGCACGTGTGACAGGAAACATTAAAGAGTTTTCAAAATGTCATTGATTTTCCCATAAATGTGACAATTCCAGCAAATTACACCTTCAGAATATACATTACAATAGAAATACCATCACAGCCATTCTGGGTAGTGACCCTATTAAAAAAAACCTGTTGCCAGCATGCATAAAAACCACTTTCAAGCCCATATTCCCCCCCAAAACATTTTATGGGCCACGAATGTGCAATGCACTCAGCCAGAAAAGCCTCTGGCCTCCTTCCATGGAGCTTGGTGGAGTTGGATGGTGCAGGTTTTGTCTTCCCAAGCTGCAGTTTCAGCCACCTGGACAAAAAACCCCCATGTTTGCTCAGTGCCCTGAGCCCCAGCCCTGCCAAAAGCTTCCACTCCTGACCTTGCCAGACTTTCCTTGGGCCTTCTCCAGCCCCCAAATGATTTCCCTCTTTCCAGCCCCCAAATGATTTCCTTATTTCCAGCCCCCAAATTATTTCCTTGTTTCCAGCCCCCAAATGATTTCCCTGCTTCCAGCCCCAAAATGATTTCCTTATTTCCAGCCCTCTAAATGATTTCCCTATTTCCAGCCCCCAAATGATTTCCTTGTTTCCAGTCCCCAAATGATTTCCTTGTTTCCAGCCCCTAAATGATTTCCCTGTTTCCAGCCCCCTGCCCTGGCTGTCAGTGCTGCTGCAAGTTGTGAGTAAAGGGAAAGAAATCTCTGTTTTTATGAAGATTTCTTGTTTGTCAGTGAGGAGGAGGAGGAGGGATCTCCTGGACCCCAAAATCTGCTGCTCTGCAGCACCCAGACATGCTGGACACCCACCAAAGCCTCATCTCAGCCTCACCCACTGCTCTCTGAGGCAAACTGCTGCAAACAAACCCCACAGCAGGTTTGGGTGGGATATTAGGAGGAGATTGTTCCCTGGGAGGATGGTGAGACCCTCGTGCAGGGGGCCCAGAGAAGTTGTGGATCCCTGGAAGTGTCCAAGGCCAGGCTTGGAGCACCCTGGGATGGTGGAAAGTGAAACTGGATCATCTTTAAGATCCCTTCCAACCCAAACCATCCTGCAATTCTGTGACCTTAAATCACGGGCACATTAAAAATTGCAGCCTGGCTGCAGTCAAAGCCCTTGCAGTTGTCTGCAGCAGCACCTTCTCCTTGCCTGTCTCAGCAGCAGGCAGCTCCTGCAGCCATCCCCAGGGTTCCTGCTGGTGATTAATGCACAGCAGGAGCAGCTGGAGAGCCTCAGATGAAGCAGACTGCAGTAAATGGATGGCTTTGGTAAATGACAGTGAAAATGCCATTTTTTATTTTTGTGTTGTGAACACCCCAGCAGGCTCTGGACCCATCCCAGCACAGCAAGGCAACTTTTATTTGAGGGTCACATTCACTGGAGATATTTGGGGCTTTCAGAGGACACAGCTGCATCCAACACCCAGGGGACCCTGTGACTGACTCCTTTTATTGTGCCCTGGCCGTGTGACATGGAGTCACCCTCCTTCCTCTGCCTTGCTCCACTTGCAGTGCATTATTGCAATTCCTTGGATTGCAGCTGGATTCATCTCCAGAGAGCAGGTGGCTGGGAGAGTAAAGATAAAGGATGTGCTCTACAGTCAGCTTTAAAGCAAGAGTAATAACTGTGCATTTCAAAGGAGTCTACCAAAAGTTGGGCTGCTACGGTTGTTTAATTAACTTGAAAAATGGGCTTTCGCTTTTCTGTTCTTATTATTTTTTAAATATCATTCTGCCTTTTCCCAGCTAAATATATGTCAAAAGCTGCAGTTATTTTGCTTGGAGTGAAAAAAAAATCCACTGCTTCCTTCCCTGTTTTTGTTGTTATCCTCTATATAATACTGAGAACATAAGACAACATGAAAACGTGGCTCTGTAACAGCAATTACTTTCTGCATTTTGACAAGCCCCAATACACATTTTTACCTCTGTGTGTGTGTGTATATCCATTCATACTGCTGTAACATGGAGCTTGGGTGGGTTTTGCCACCCTCACAGACCCTCTGTGCTCCCCACATCTTTAGGGTGAAGCTTCCCAATCCCTGTCCTTGGAAGGGAGCAATCTCCAGGCAGAGCGAGGTAGCAAGGCAGGAACAGCTAATAATGTAATTTATCTCCCCCAGAGCCTACTTTATATCACTTCAAACTGTGCACAGGAGACAGAGTTCACAGCAGGCTGGAGGGGGTTTTCCTGCCAGTCCTGAGCAGTTTCCAGCCCCTCTGAGCCCCATCCCTGTCTCCTGACATCCTCTTGGCTTGAGAGCACAAATCCTCTCCTGAGCTCCAGAGCACCCCACGCCTCACTTGCACTGACACCCTTTGCACTTTCTTGTTCTTACACCAAAATCATGACAGGTTTCATTCAGGGAGCTGCTCTCCCCTTAAAGAGTGAGAAACTCTGATTTAGGGGAAGTTTCTGTCCTTCCTGGTGCCATTTGCATTTTGCCTTCACGGACATTATCCACGATGTAATAACAATTAAATAGGAAACAAATCCTCCTTTCTTTTTACCAGAGAACCAATGTTTTCCTTCCTTCCCTTTACAACTCCACAGCCTTTATGCTTTTTAATTCCTCTGAGTATTTTAGGTTGTAGCTTGCATTCCATGTGCTGTACAAGCAAGAGCCCAGCTGTAGCAGAAAAATCCTGAAGGCACAAAGCCTCTGTTGTAGGATGCTGCCAGCATGAAATGAACACTTGAACACTTCCCCATCCCTGGAAGTGTTCAAGGGCAGGTTGGATGGAGTTCTGAGCAACCTGGTCTAGTGGAAGGTGTTTGGAAGTAGATAATTTTTCAGTTCTCTTCCAATTCAAACCATTCTATGAAAATCAGGTTTTTGCCCTTTATCTAAATCTGAGCTAGAGGGATATTGTGCTCCAGATTCATAGCAGGGATGCATATACACATATAAATACATATTTTTATATATATAGATCTGTATAAACACACATACATGTGTAGAGAATTTTTTTCTGACTGAGAATCTTGTTGAATGTCTGAAATGCAACTGCAGAGGAGAGATCCCACCCTTGGGAAATGCAGGTAATATCAGCACCCTCTGCTCTGCCAAGCCCAGAGCCTCGAGGATGTATCAGCTCCACTGAAATTCAGAGACAGAATCTAAATTCAGAATTTTCCCTGCTTCTTTCTGTTCCAAGTTTGCTGCTTGGGAAAAAGTTTTCCAGGTTGAATAAAAATCATTGGCCTGACTTCCAAGACCTTCCACCCGGGTTTAGTGGAAGGGGAGCCTGCCCAAGGCAGGGGGGGTGAAATGAGGCGAGATTTAAGGTCCCTTCCAACACAAACCACTCTGGGATTCTCTGACCTTGTCCCAGTGTCTGTCACCACCGGAGCCCAGGGCTGGCACTGATATGATAATGATGCCTTTACGCCCCAGCTGATGTGACAATGACTGATGACTCCTGTATCATTAGGGATTTCCTTTCCCTCCCTCTTTGGGAACATCAGGAGAACCCTTTTCTAAACAAGAAGTAGCGCCCTGCCTTCTTCCTCGAGAAAAAACCTCCCCCCTCAAAAAAAAAAAAAANCCCCCCCCCCCAAAAAAAAAAAAAAAAAAAAAAAAAAAGAATAAAAAAAGGAAAAAAAAAGGGGGGAGTATCTAAATTTGCAATTCATATGCAAAGAGCCGAGTGGTGCCGTAACTCTGCACCCCTCAAGGCAAGGAGCCTGCCAGGGGAACGTGCCAGAAGCAAACACCCACCACTTGTCACTCTCCTGCTGCACACAAAGCTCTGCAAGCACCGTGCTCCTCTCCCATTTCCTCCAGGGTTACGCTGACATATTTTACGTCCTTTAATAGCACCTGCTGCCAGATACGCAATGACAGCGATATATTGTGGAGTTTACAAAAGCTCACGGAGGGCTTTCAGATCAGGAGGCAGCTCTGGAGCTGCCTGTGAGTTTTACACACGCATGGGAAATGCATATGAAGACAAACTTCTTTTTTTTTTTAAACTGAACTTTATTACTAAGACGCACTCGAAAAAGTGGGAAAAAAGAGTCTTGAGTTCCAACAGCTAATGCAGAATCAAAGATGTGATGAACAATCACATCATTATATGTCAGAAGTGAAGTTAATTTTAAAGAGGTGAAAATTCGCATTAAAAGCTAAAAATATGTAGGGATGACATCCATTTAAAGTGTGCTTTTATGAAAAAAAGTTGAGCTGTGTGTGTCTGCTTATCTTCTGACTTTGCATCCAGAGCCAAAATGTTCACTCAGGCTGATCTCTGTGACTTTTTTGGATAATCTGTGTTCATTATGGATTGTTCTCCAATGTGCTGTCAAGTCAATGGGCATAAAGCTCTTCTGGGGGGTTGGGGACTTTTCTGTGCCACTTTGGAAGAGAAGGTGAGCCTTGGAAATTCAAGGAACACTTGATCTGTGGATAAGAAACAGCACCTCTTTGCAGGGAATGTTCACGTTCCTGATGTCTTTTCCCTCTCCTTTTCCCCTCTGCACATCCTGAGTGCTCAGTAACCTCTGGACTGGTCACAGACAGCCTGTGCTGAATGAAAGATCTGATAAACTCAGAGCAGCACAGCAGAAACACTTCCACAATTAAAAGTATCTTTGTCCCTTCCATCCTGCCTGCAGGGATCTCTGCTGTTCATGGGCCATCGAGGCTCAGCCATGGCTGAGACAATTCCATCATCCATGGGGAGATGCTGCACCCAGGGGGGGAGCCCAGCATTCCTACCTGGAAAAACCTGGGATAGGGAACAGCAGCACAGCCTGTTTGGATTCCCAGAGGAAAACCAGACCCATCTCAGCACCTCTGGACCCTTGTACAGGATCATCTCTGCTCCAACTGAACTACATCTGGCACTGCAGGAGGATTTAATTGGTGATACCAACACCTTGATCAACAGGGAGTCAGGTCATATTTCTGACTCTATCAGGGTTTGGTGGGGTTTTTTTGATCTTTTTTTTTTTTTTGGTACTACTAATTTTGTATTTTTAACGTTCCTAGTAAAGACCTATTATTCCTATTCCCATATCTTTCCCTGAAAGCCTCTAATTGCAAAATTATAATAATTTGGAGGGAAGGGGTTGACATTCTCCATTCCAAGAGAAGCTCCAGCTTTCCCCGGTGGACACCTGCCTCTCTAAACCAGGACACATGCCTCACATCAGTGTCCAACAAAGGTGAATAATTTCCTCAGCTGGCAGCAAGCCCCTTGGGCTTGGGAAGGATGATGGTTGTGGGAGAGTGGGGCTGTCACAGCACTATTTGGATCTCAAATTAAAGCCACCAACTTTCACTGCCATGGCAGGCTGGCACGGGAGGGAAGAGGGAAGGTTGATCAGGTTACTGGTGGCAACCCTGATCAGCCTGCCAGGATGACCTCCAGCCTGTAAAGGGACTTGGAGAGCTGAAAAGGGTTGAGAGCTGACATTTCAATGCTGAAATACCAGTTTGTATGTCATGCTTCTCCACCAGAGCCTTCCTGGCTGAATTTGAAGTGCCTCTGCAGTAGGGAAGACCTTGGCAAAGCTCAGCAGGACCTTGCACTTTGCCCAGGCTCATCCCAGGGCAGGGACCACTTTGGCATCAGCAAATGTTTCACGTGCTCCCCGAGATGCTGGGGACTGAGAGAAGCATGAAAATCCAACATTCCCTGGCTGCAGGGAGCAGAACCTGCCAGGGCAGAGCAGCACTGCTCAGAAGGACCAGGTAATGTGAGCATTACAATTACCAAGCACAATTAATTCATTCTTAATTCAGGCTTTCGTTTCAATGTTATCCAAGGGGAATCTTTCAGCTCGAGACTCGAAAGCACAATGCAGGCAAAGGAGAACATGTTCAATGTAACTAATGGTGCAGACATCTCCCTCCCACAGAAATTATATTGTGTATGGGAGATTATTCCATCTCTCACTCTGCAATTTTACATTCTGTTTACTAGAGAACCCTGAGACAAACCCCTTATGTTTCCTAACATGGAGAAACCTGGCAGATCCCTCACATTTTTTCACAGCTCTGCTCCACCAGCTCACTTTCCTGCGTGTTTTTAGTAGTACCACAGTGAGAGTAAGGAGAGTAAGAAGTTCTGGACTCCAGGAAGTCCCAATATAAACTTGCCTCAGTGGGGAAAAAAAAAAATCATCTTGCCTTATTTTATTTCCTCTACAGAACTAAATGAATCATATAAGAGGAGTCACAGGCTGAAGGAGGCAGTGATTTGCAGGAAGATTTGTTTCCACTGCTTTTGAGCAGCATGGAAAAAATGGATCAGATGAGAAACACGAGCCCAGAAAGGACCAGGATAGATTTGACTCTTTAGGATTAATTTTCTTTTAAGCTGCATATTGTAAGAAATGTGATTGTGTAAAAGATGACACAGTTACAGATTAGGAATGATGGGCTGAGGAAATAGCAGATAAAAGAAAAAAAGAATAAAAGCAAAAGCTGAAATGGGTCAATTAATTATCTTTAAAAACTTTTTTTTTTTTTTTTTAGGAAATCATGCCTTTCTGAAATGGTGCCAGCCTTTGGTCACAGCTCCCTGGCTCTACTGAAAGCATCCTCTAATGCATGCTAGGGAAATTGGGGTGGGAGCATGTCTGTGTGTCTCACTCCTCTCCCCAAATTCAGCTGCCACCCCTGCACTGCCTCAGCTGCTTCCATGCAGAGAGAGTGCCAAAAACCATCCCTGCAAGTTCACTTTGACCTGAGCTGGGGGAAGGCTTGAAAAGACAGAAGGGTTTTGCTTTCCCTTGCTGCTCCAGGGGTGGATGGTGGCTGACAGCACCGGAGCAAGTTCTGTGCTCAAAGGCTGAGCTCCAGCTGAGTGTGGCTCGTGGATTAAGGTGAGAACACCTCCCCTGCAGCTCCCAGCATGGCTGGAAATACTTCCCAGGCAGCAGGTCTGGTCCTGGTTCCCTGCAGGAGCTCTGGGGCCACCAAGCCCTCCTGGTATTCTAGGACAGAGGTTTGATGTGCCCAGGATGGTTAAAAGCTGCCTTTTCCTTCTTTTTTCCTTCTTCAGCAATAATTTTCCCCAAAAAGCAATAAAACCAGCAAAACCATCCCAATCAGATGCATTGCTTTGTTTGCCACAGGGAAACTGGCTCAGTCTGAGGGTCTCTGGGATTGGTGGGAGCCCCAAGCACGTTCCCTACCTTTGGCAGGAATAAAGATCCAAAATTTCCCTGAGGGGGTCCTTAGGAGCTCATTCTCACTCTGCCTTTTTTTGGGGACCATCCACTTGGATGCTGCATTGAGTTTCTCTCTGGGTACAGAGCTGTCTGGAAGGTATTTTAAACACTGGCATTGCAGAATTACTGCTTCTAATTGTATTTTCAACTTAAATTCGTTTCATCCCACAGGAGGTGTGAGAGCCTGCGCTGGTGCTGATCTGCAGGAAAGGGTCCCATCTCCACACATTCCTCATGTTCATCTTTCAGACGAGTGCCCACGGGGTGAGACCCCACGGAGAACACATCTGCAGAGAAAAATGGTTACAGCAGCAGCTTCCTGAAAGCTCCCTGCATGGACTGAGGCAAATGGAGGCAAATCAGTCACAGGGAGAAGGGAGATGGGGACGTGCACTCTCTCTCCAGGGCTCACAAGCAGCAGGATTTCATCCAGTTTGTTTTTATAGCATTATTTTCACCTGGGTTGACAGAACTCGTGGTGCTGTACACACGAGATGTGTTTGCTGTGGCAGGAGTCACTGCTGGGGCTCCAGCAGAGTGTGTTTTGTGCTTACAGGTGCCACGGGACACTCTCCAACCTGAGCCCAGGCTGCAGAAAACAGACCTGAACCTGCTCTGTGCGTGTAAACATCGTGTGATTTCTAAACACACACATCTGAGCCAGTGGAGAGGCTGGGATGGAAAACCAGGGGGTCTCCACAAGGTTTGCTGCAGGTCTCACCCCGTCCATGCACTCCCAAAGTCCTTTAGATCTGGGAAGGCACTGTGAGGATAGGGAAGAGTTGATAATGCCTGTTGGGCCCAATATAGAGACATTTTAGAAGATTTAAGGATTTGTGCTCCTCAGGAGCTCTCTGCAGACAGCCAGGGTCTCACCATCCCCTGGGTTATCAGAGCAGCTCTGTCAATACTGGCCAAACCAGGCTAAACTGTCTCCTTGTTTCCATAGTGACATTTCTGCCTGTGTGAGTAATTTTGGGCTCTTCCTTGTTGCACTCCAAAACACAAAGCAAAACAGAGGCTGAGCAGGCAATGTGGCTGCTGTGCATCAAGGGGATGTCCCAGTGGAGCTGCATCCAGCACAGTGCAGCTGTGCCTTCCCAGGGCATGCCAGCCACACAGATTTCTCTTTCCCCCATTTTCTGGTGTATAAATACTCAAAAAAAAAAAAAAAAATCAAATTGTCTTCAGCTTTGTTTCCCAGTTGGTAATGGTTATGCTGTGTTTTGAGAGCATGACATATCCAAAATAATCCTAAAGTGCCTGGTGACTGGCACCAGCGTGAGGACAGTGATGGTGCTCTGGTGCTCATCCAGATGTGACTCAACCTCAACTCCCAATCCTTTAAATGGGAAAAGTCCACACTTCAGAGAGAACCAATGACTCTTCTATCTCTGTTGGTTAGTTAGGACCTAACCCTAAACTCATAAACTAAAAAACCTAATTTGGGGTTCCCAGTGGGGGTGGCTCAGTCTCCAGCCCTGGTTTTTGTGGTGCCCAGTACCCCCAGTGTGCCCAGTGCTCCGCTCCAAAGCTCTTCCCAGCTCAGTGGGAGCTGAAGCCACTTCATTCCTCCAACCTTGTGCAAACCAGTGAAAAAAACAAAAACAAAAACAAAACCCAACAAACCACCAGTGTTTCCATGTGTTTTACCAAACTCACCCTCTGTAATTGCAAAAGAGATGCCCCAGTCTGGAGAACAAATGGCCAGGCTCTGGTGATCAACATGATGAATTTGGCCATGTGTGCTGTGTTTGTTCAGTCAAGTACAGTTGTCAAATAATATGCTTCCAGGCTCTGTGAAGCAAATTAATTTTGTATCCTTTAATCAAAAAACCCTTATATTTTTTCAAAACAATACCCTCTTTGCCTCCCCTGAGGGCCCTGCAGAGCAGAAAGCAATGCACAGAAAGGAGAGAAATGGATGGAGAAAATAAACGTAGTGACAACATGACAAATCTTTATAATCTGGGAGAAATTTCTGTCGTTTTTTATTGCTGCGTGGATCTCAGCCCGGAGTTCTGTTATCTGCTGTGGTAAATAAGGATGAATTAATGCGAAAAAAAAAAAAGAAAAAAAAAGTGTATTTATAGCATGAATATACTGCTGAGTAATATAGTGAGGTTTTTGCTGCTTGGGAACACAGAGACCAAGCTTTATTCCAATGGAATTCTCCTGCAACCCTGACAAGCACATCCTGCTGACACTTCCTAAAGCCAGGAACATCCAGAGTCATGGGATTGCCCGTGGGGAGTCAATCAAGACTCCAGGAATGGGAGACAACAAGCAGAAGAATCAGTTAAAAGAAGAGTTTTTTCAGAGAATACGTGAATTAGTGTTGGAACTCCTCGCCACAGGATGCTGTGGGTGCTGGAAGATCACAAAGCTCGAAAACAAGCAGGGGAAAGTCACAGAAGAAAACATCACTGAGGGATCTGGAATGCCAGGACAGAACCTCTGGGCTGGGAAGTGCCAGGGCTGCATGTGAGGGGCTGGGAGCATCTCCCAGGAAAGTGCTGCTGCCTCCTTGCCCCCTTTGCAGTCTCTCCTGGCTGCTTTGGGGTCTCTCCTGACCTCCAGCATGACCCAGCATGGACACTGCCAACTTCTGAGTGAAGGGTTTGTCCACAGCCTCTCTCACTCGTGCTGCACATAACCAATATGGACCTAAACCAGCAAGAAATGATGGGATTGACAGTCTCAAAGTGTTTAGGTCTTTCTGATTCAGGGACAAACAGCACAAGGGAATTTGGGTTGAACTGCAAAGACCCCTGATGTAGATAAGGCACAAAATATCCTCAGTATGATGCCACAGAAACCAGGGGTGGGCAGGGTTTGGCTACAAGCACTGGGGCCTTGGACCTGCCCCTCTTGAGTAGTGACTTATTTGAAAAGGTGCAGACCCAGCACCTCACAAAGATGAGCTCAGTTTTTAGCCAAAAAAAATTCTTCCCCCACGCCAGTTTTCCACACAAGCTGTACTGTAATGTCTTTATATTCACTGTCTGTGATGAAGCTTTCCCAGAGCTCAGCCAGGTGAAATTTTTGGGTTTTATGGCCCTGCTGTCTCAGCAATCTCATCTGGATGAATAAGAAAAGTGAACACATCTCTTCTCTTGTCTTATTCTGGAGTGTCAGAAGAGAATGAAAATGGGCTGAACAGCCTCTCTACCTGTTCCAAACAAATTCCTGTTCTCTCCCTGTTCCAAACAAATTTCTGTTCTCTCCTGTGAGCATGGATGAAAGAAGCTGCTGTTCAGACCGGTGCCTACCCCAAAGAACAAGCTAACAGGTAAGGTTAAGAGGGGAGGAGATGATTACAGTTCCAAACCACCAGTTTTTTGTATTGCAAATTCATCCCTAAGGCTGGGGGATCTCCCCTTGCCCCAGTGGGAGCAGAGTCATCAATCCTGTCTGTGTCATGAGCTTTTATCTCATGGCATAAACAGAGTTCACCTCCTCGAGGGACAATCACAGCATCGTTTTGGCTTCCCTGCTCCCTCAGATCTGATCCCTGCTGCAGATTAGGGGATGTTTACTTCAGTTAACGCCTGATTTTCAGCAAGTGCAGCAACTCCAGTGGGACTTTTCCCTGTGCCAAGCATCAGGCACCCACCTGAGCATCCCAGTGATTGGAGCCCTGCAGCTCTGTCTCTGTGCAGTGACTGTGTGCCCAGGGTGCTCCAGAATTTCCCCTGCACCTGAACTGGCCACTGGCATTTTCCCAGGAATGATGGCCATCCCTGCATGGTACTGAAGGGGGTGCATTTATCACCACAGTTTGTGAGTCAACATTTCAACTATTCAGCCTCATCTGCCACCACTGAGGAGCACCCAGGAAAGAGCAGCCACAACAATCCTGGCAGGAACACCAAAGATCCATCTCTTGGCCTTTGCCAAAGGAAAGGTCATGCTCTGCTGGCTCAGATCCCTCTGCCCAGGGCATTGGGTCAGATCTGCCACCAAAAAATGGGGTGGGGAGCAGGTCTGGGAGCACCAGCCCATTTCCTGCTGCCAAAATCACCTCAGCACTGAGAGAGTTTCATTTTGAGAGCAGCCAGGGAAGGACTTGCTACTAGAGAGCAAGGGAGATGTTGGAGCACCACGTTATCACTGCCTGCAGTTACTCTCATGTTTAAAATTATGGATTAAAACCAAACCACGGAGTCTACAAAGAGTAACAGATAAATTCAGCCCATGCTCTGCTTTAATTTTTTTCAGATGAATGTTTCTTTTTATACCAAGCATATGGTGCACTAGATTTCAAGTCTCATTGATAAAGGCTCTAATCTCTGTCCTGTCTTTATTATATTTTTCCATTTTCTGCTGAGTAGGAAAATGGCACTGCATGCCATCTGTCAGCATGATCACAGTGCAATTTGCAAAGGTTTCAGGCCACTCTGGTGCAAGTGGCAACTCACTTTTCTCCTCTAGTCTTGGGTTCTTATGGAACCAGTATAGCCCCACTAAACAGCTCCTTCCCAAAAGTAAACTGCTTTGTGCAGCATGCTGATGACAATAATGCAAATGAATCTGTCATGTTTTGTAGCTACTATCCCTAACCACCCTATTCATGAATATATGGTAATTAAGCTATTGCTGCAAGTGTAACTGTGTCAGCACTACTAAATTAAGGGCTGTACTGTAAATAAAAATGGGGTCATAAAAAGGAAAGGAGGCAGTAAAATATAATGGGTAGGAATACTAAGAGCAAAGTACTAGAGGCTTTGCACAAGCAAAGGAAAATACTTTAAAGGCTCCTGCTAAAGGGCCTGTTTTGATACCGTGGTTTGAAATTGCAGATAGATGCTGATTCCTTACAGAAATAGTTCTTCTTGTCCTCAAATGCAATTTGAAATCCCATTTAAAACCTGCAGGTTTGCAATTAAATCAATAAAGGATCATTAGTGTATTACCCCTGTACTGTGTCTCCATCCCTGAGCTCATTAATAACTGTGTAAGGGGTGACAACATGACTGAATGGACTCCTTTTGGAAAAGTTTGCCCCAGGAAAGTATGTGGCTCCTATTCCCAAAGAATAATTTCTAGTCTGGACTATGCAAAGTCAGGAGTTTTTTCACTTGGTAAACCCAGTCCCCAGTGCAGCCAGTTTTAAAAGCCAAGCAGAATTATTCCCACGTGAAGAACTGTATTTCCATTAAATTAGAGAGAAAATGGACATTTGTAGCAGAAACAATTTCGGTACACAAATGTAAATCACGAGACACACCACTGAGATCAATATTTTGCTTAGGTTCAATGCATAAATGATATCATAAATGTCTGGCTGTAGGTGAGAACTGCAGGGGCACACCAGCCTTACCTGCTGGGACCTGGACAACCACAATGCTGCTTCAGTATGAGAGATTTGAGGGTTGAAGAGATGAAAAGACAAAATCCTCAATTAAAATAGAAGTCCTTGCTGAGGGGGAGAGAGAAAAGATGGGAATGGTTCAGTTTGGGGAGGTGAAACAGAAAGAGGGATGGACACTCATGGGGCATTTATTTATTGCATATTCTGCATTTGCAGGCTTCTCCTGAGTCCCTGATTTTTGTGGCACATAAAAACCAAGAGCACAATGCTCAAAACTGCAGGACACTGCACACAAAGAAAGTCACTGCCTGTAATTAGCCTGGGAGATGCATAGAGGATAAACAGCCCTGAAGATGGCACACAGGGAGATTTATCTGTAAAGTGAGAGTTTTCTCCACCAAGTCAGATAGAAGAAGTTTATCTTTCTCTTAGGGATCTAATCCCTTCTGCTCTGGCACAGAAGCTGATTGCCAGCAGAGATTGGAAGATTTTCTCCAGGATGTTTATTCCCCTTGCATCTACAAAGTGCTTTTCTTACCTCTTTTTT